>PVJS01009100.1:9778-40434 GCA_004027185.1 Glis glis
AAAAAAAAAAAAAAAAAAAAAAAAAAAAAAAAAAAAAAAAAAGATGGAGAAATCTGCCTCCAAGACAAAAGTGAGCTTTGTTTAAAGATTGACTTGCTTCATCCTTGCCCCTTGGAGCCATTTATGGTCCTAATTATTCAGTCAAACCTCCATAGCTAACTTGACGAGCTGTAGGCGCTGATGCCCTTGAACTGGGGAGAGCTGGGCACTGCACCTGTCATGTTTATTCAATCCCAGGAATAAATGCTGAGCCATTTAGTTCTGCAAACCTAAGAAACAGATAAAACTGAAATAAAAGTTACCTACCCTCCGCTGAAATGAACAGAGCTCAAAGAGGTTTTCTTTTTGGAACCAACATATCCATGTGTTTCAATAAGATGAATCATGATGTAGAAATAATACCCTTCCACACAGAATCCTAAACACATACCATCAGTGTTTGTTTACCTCTACAATTACATAAGTAAACAAATGGACAGTAAAGGTGATGGAGATAATTTGCTATCTGCCAAACTGAGTATCTGCTAAGACCTGTTTGATGCTGTAGGTTCAGTAACTGCACATATAGAGCCCCCTGTGGAGAAAATGCCTCAGAAGAGAGAGGTGACCTAGTGAGCATGCTTGAGCACCCCAGAGACAGTGGGGGATCCATGCGAGTCAAAGGTAGGCAATGTGAAATCACAGTACGTAATTAGCCTAATTGTTTACTGCAAAATTAGGAGGGAAACCTCCTGGGGCTTGGGAGGGAAAACAGGTAAATATACATATTTTCTTTATGTCGACATGTCGTGAGCTAATGACCTTATTTGTAGAGATTTCACTTTGTGACTCATTTACCAGCATTTGCTCATTTCCAGGATTCTATAAGTACTACTTTGTCCTCGTTTTGTAGATTCAAAAAACTGAGGCATAAAAGATTTTATGCAGCTTTTACAAAATCACTTGGCTGTGGTGGCAGAGGAAATAGAAAGGCATCAGGACGTGAGGCTCGCACCTGCAGAACTGCTCCTCTGAACATTACTGCTGAAAAGGCTTTCAATTACGGAGAAGAGAAAGCAGGGAGCTAAACAATGGGTGTGGTGTGGGTGTAGTTTCATAGAAAATGAAGTTGCCTGAACAGTTTGGAGTTTGCAATGTGTTTTGTTCTGCTGAGTTTTCGAGAAATGGCAATAAAATCCTTCAATGTTAAGCAACATTCTTTATACTGTGTTTGTCCACCATAAGCAAAATCATTTTTTGTAAAGCAGTTTCTATGTCCACTCCACTTAGTAGTGACTGACTGTAAGTGTGTATACACAATTGTGAATGAACACTAATAAGCCAGTCAAGTCTTTAGATGTGATCTCAAGACGTACAAAAACATTTTTGTGATATTTTCATAATGCGGACTCCTACAAACCATCCATGTGGTGACAGCCAGATTCTTCGATTGTCTCTGAAAAAGATTCCCTCTCTATAAGATTACCTGCATTCTCAGTTCTTCTTCTTTTGGGCTGGATGATGAATGGATTACCCATTCCTTTGTATATTAAATTGCATTGAATTACAACCAGCTTAGGGATATTTGTACTAAATCTCCTGTGGTCCACCCTGAGGCAAGACTTCACAGTGACTATTGAAATAGTAAATAACAAGAACAAGGCTTACAAGTAACGTTTCTACAAAGCCAGTACACTTAGTAGACTCAATGATACTTTCCCAGCATTTGTTATCAACAAGAAATTAATAGTTGGCTCTATATCTGGTAACAGAGAAAGAGGGAACAAATGGTTAATAACAGGAGATATGATATCTTGACTTTATTTACGATCACTTGGAAATAAATTCAAAAGAATAAATAGTAGGGAGGACAAAATTCCAAGCATCTAATATGGTCATATAAACAGACTACGTTGGACACAGACAGTAAGAGGTAAAATTTTCTCAATGGGATGATGAAGCCGAGGGAGTATGCTAACATTTATTGATTCTGATGCAAGAAAAACAAAAACAAAATGAAAACTTTTGGAGTCATTCCATTCAAACAACCTCTAAAGCTGCTTCTCCTGTCATCAGGATTAAGATGACTATTAAGAAAGAAAGCAACAAGTGAATATCTGTACTGGAGAGAGAGAGACAGAGAGAGAGAGAGAGAGAGAGTGTGTGTGTGTGTGTGTATCCGCACACATGCACAAACTGTTGTATATGTTTCCTGACAATCAAGATTTAGTGTCTACTTCCATGTTGTCATCAGCACTCTCCCATGGAGGTGAGATTTTTAGACTTTATATTAACTTTTTATTGATTTTTAAAGTGAGTGTTTACAACCTGACAAAAAGTGTTTGTGCAGACCATTTTAATGAACATGGATAATCATAACTCATATACTTGTTTTTTTAAAGTGTTCGATAATGTTTTTGCTTGAGCAACAACTTAAAGGAATGTCTATATGACTAAGTTTCCACCATTATTGACTTGTACAAATGTCAGCAATAGTTGCTGATCGCATATCCACAGTGAACTCAGCCTCTCCTCACTGGGATTCTATACCTGGCCAGACAAAAAAGGACCAGGACACACACAAGTAAATTGACATGACTCCTGTCCTTAAGAAACTTGCCCTTCCTCGGACAGACAGGCATTGAAGTGTTTATAAAAGCAAGGGGAAATGAGATGCGGTGGAATGGTATATAATACACATTTTTTCAAAGTAGAGCTGCACTTGAACCACAGAAGATAGGATACTCTGAGCATGTGCAGGAATATGGTGGCTCATGTGGACAAGTACAGTCTGCAGCTGCTGGAACAATTCAAGAAGTGACGTCTACGCAAAGTGGCCTCAGATGAGGTTAGAGAAACAGGCAGGTAAAGACCAAACCCTCATGTTCTTGATAATCCAAGGGATGCAGATTTTTTTTTTTTTTTTGTGGTACCGGGGATTGAACCCAGGGGCGTTCTACCTCCGTGCTATACCCCCGGTCCTATTTTTTATACTTTTTTTTGAAATCGGGTCTCACGAAGTTGCGGGGGGCCTCACTAGGTAGAGAGAGAGAGAGAGAGAGAGACAGAGAGCTGAGGCTGACCGCAAACCCGGATCCTCCGGTCTCCGCCTTCCAAAGTACTGGGATTACAAGCGTGCGCCACCACGCCTGGCGAGATGCAGATTTTACCTTGAAGTCTTTGAAGAATTTTGGGCATGGCAATCATGGTAAAGTTGACCATTAGATCACCCATCAGCAATACAGGAAGTGGACAATACAGGTTGATTTAGGACAGTTGTTGTGTCAGTTTTAAGAATGAGAGTTTGAAAAATCAAATAAATTGTTTGGATGTGGGAGATAAGAGAATGTGAACTCCCAAGTCCCAGCTTTCTTATATCAAATGAGAGTAACAAAAAATATTCTAAATTATTGGCAGTGCCCCAACTCCTAGCAAAATAAAAAAGGCTGATATTTAAAGCATTCTCAATTTAGAAAATCAGTATTTTCATAGATTAAGATTAACACACACACACACACACACACACACACACACACACAATTACCAAGCAGACAAGGGGATGCCACAATAAGTGAAAATCAGTAAAAACAAGAAACACCAATTTTAGACTCCAGTGATATTAGAATTACCAAATAAAGACTATTAAGTTCATGAAATATTTAAATGAGGATAGAATTTTTTAAAACACTGAGTGAGCTAAAACAAATTGTTGAAATAAAAATGCAGCAGGTGACATATAGCAGAATAGACATAGCTGTACAGAGAACTAGCCTGACACAGGGAGTCAGAGCGCCAGTGGGACATGACTGGTACCAAGGACTGGGGCACCCATAGAGTGTACCAGGCCTGAGTGGGGGCCAGTGGCTTCCTTGGTAAAAAATGGCTTGGCTTGGAGTGTCAGAGACTGATCCGGGTGAAGAGTGTCCCTGCAGGCAGGGAGCTGCCTGGGATGGGGTGTCAGAGCCTGAGTGAGCTTCAGGAGGTGTCCACACATGGAACGATGGCAGCAGCGGTGATGGGGAAATGGTTACACACTGGTGGTTAAGTACATAATTAATTGCTTTGAAGACAACAGATGCCAGGATTCTTCTAGTTGGAGAAGGGAATAAAATTATGGAAAAAGCCGGGTGTGGTGGCGCACGCTTGTAATCCCAGTGCTTTGGGAGGTGGAGACCAGAGGATCTGGGTTCGTGGCCAGCCTCAGCTCGCTTGCTCTCTCTCTCTCTCTCTCTCTTTCTCTCTCTCTCTCTCTCTACCTAGTGAGGCCCTATGCAACTTCGTGAGACCCAGTTTCAAAATAAAGTATAAAAAATAGGGCTGGGGGTGTAGCGCAGAGGTAGAACGCCCCTGGGTTCAATCCCCGCTACCGCAAAAAAAAAAAAAAAAACTATGGAAAAGTGGAAGATTATAATGGACCCTGTGGTATTTGATAGATATTAGAAGCACTGGTGTGAATTCATGGTCTTTCTATGTAAAAACAATAGAGAATTAAGTATTGATGTAAATATATATGTTCTGCCTATTTACTACTTACAGATATGTAGTGTGTGTGTGTGTGTGTGTGTGTGTGCAAACATGTGTGCATAATCTCCCCTTGCTCTGTCCCCAGAAAGAACCTATTGGCAGCACCACAAGCTTAATGAACACACCTGTCGCCCAGATCTTGGCTTCTAAAAATCTTTCTCCACAAAAACGAACCAGGACTCCTTGGAAAAAAAAGGCCAATTCTTGTTTGGGGATGGGGACATACATGAGGATTTGGAACAAGTGTCTATGTCAGAAAGCAGGAAGGGTCACAAAAAATGGTGATGTCATAATGGAAGGATGTAGACACTGACCAGATCTGGAACAGCTTGAGCTTCAGTAGAAACACAAACAACAATGGATTATAGCCCATTAAGTCAGGAAATCGTTAAGCTACACTGACAAAAGTAAATCCAGAAATAAATGGAAGATTCGATTAGGAGAGGGCATTTATGTTTCAAAGTACATCCACAAAATACTAATCACCAAGGGATAGGCGTATTTTCATAGTGGAGAAGTCTGCAGTGTAACATCTGCACTGGTGAGGGTTCTCCAGAGAAACAGAACAAATGGAGTGTGTGTGTGTGTGTGTGTGTGTGTGTGTGTATTTCTCTGTCTCTCTACACACACATACACATATATACAAAAATATATTTTAATAATTACATTCTATTTAAGTAGATATAAAGGCATTTATTATGAGGAAGAGGCTGATGTGTTTTTTTATGTTCATTTATTGGTGCATTGTAATTATACATTTTGATATATGTCAGGGTATCAACATTATACATGCACACATTGAACACTTAGCCCTCCCTCCAATCCCACCCTATTCCCTCCCCCTTCCCTCACTTTCATGCTCCGGATAGTGATTGAGTCTTATAGGTTTGTGTATGCCACAAAGAAGAACAAAATCACATCATTTGCAGGGAAATGGAGAGAACTAGAGAACATCATGCTACGTGACATTAGTAAGTCACTAAGAATAAAAAATCGGATGTCCCCCCAATCTGTGGGAGCTAGATAGAATGGGACTTAGAAGGGACTTAGAAGGGAAGAAGAAGAAATCTTTAGATGGACAAAGAAGTTGACCTAACTGAGGCTGATGTGTTTTTCAAGTCCCAGTTTCTGCCAGATGAGCTGGTGAGCCAGAGACCCAGGAGAGCCTATGGCTTAATTTTAGTTTGAGCCTGAAGGCAGGAAAAAAGCCAGTATCTAAGTCCAAAGGCCTTCAGGCTGGAAGAATTCTCTGTCACTCAGGAAAGGCTGTTTCTGTTATATGCAGGCCTTAGACGGACAGGATGAGGCCCACCCCATTAGAGAGGGCAACCTGCTTTACTCAGTCCACCAATTCAAATGTCAATCCCATCCAGAAACAACCTCAGAATGTTTGGACCAATGCCTGGGCGTTCTGTGTCCTAGTAACTTGATGCAAAAAATTAAACCTAACACCACCTGCCTCTAATGCTCAAAATAATGGGACCATTAGAAATTATGCATGGCCTGGTAGGTGCAGGAAGAATGATAGCCTACCCCCCATGGTGTTCCCACTGATGGTATAAACTGAGCCTCAGCACAAGACAAGCGCAGAGGAAGAGGCCTGCTACAGAATAGACGACCTCGTCTTTAACATGTCGAACTGCCAAGTGTCCAGGAAAGAATGAAGAACCTTGCAGATTGGGGATCCATGAAACTAAAGCAACGTGTGACTCTGAATGGCACTGCTCTGCTGCCGAGCATACTAATGGGATGATAGCAAGACTCCAATGGAATCTGAGGAGGAGAAGGAAGTGGTGAAATGAGGCTCATTCCCGGATTGGACAGTCATATTGTAGAAAAGTAGAAGGTCCTTGTTTGTGTAAAACAGACACTAAGTACTGGAGGATGATAAAAGGTGAAAAGGTGGTTGTCAACTTCCTCTCAAATGACTCAGGAGAGAGAGAGTATCTTCAATACTTACAACTTTTCTATACACTTGAGATTGTGTTAATAGAATGAACAAAAAATTAGATTTTCTGTTGGGTATTATTATATATATTTTTACTGTGGATATCTCATAGTCTTTAAGAAGCTAATTTGTATTTTGAATTTCCAAGAGAAAAATATAATACGTCGTATTTCCTACAGATTTTCCTAACCATCGTGTCTCCTGAGAACCATACGTATGTAAAAGTAAAATATTTCCATTAAAAGAAACATAACAAAGATACCAAATTTTGAGTATATAGAATAAAGATTATATAAATGTGTTAAATGTGATCAGGACTGACGGTTAACCAAAATAGCTGACAATAGACATACATTATTAAAGATTTATATACATATATATTAATTTTTTTTGAGTGTGCTAATGGTGATTGAACTCAGGGACATTCTACTTCTAAGCTATACCCCCAGCCCTATATTTTCTTTTTTATTTTGAAACAGGATCTCATTAAGCTGCTGAGAGTCTCGCTATATCACTGAGGCTGGTCTCCAACCTGAGATCCTCCTGTCTCCACCTCCCAAGTACTGGGATTACAAGTGTGCACCGCCATACCCGAAGTATATATTAATTTTTTTAAATGTATACATTTTCATTAATTCATAAATTTTTTATTTAGGATTGTTTTTCTTTCTTGGAATAAAGTATCCTAATTGGATCTCTAAATAACCTTTTAAAAATAAATTGCATGGAAATTTATTTTGCGTGCATGGTGGTGCATGCTTGTAATCCCAGTACTTGGGAGGCAGAGACAGGAGGACCCGGGTTCGTGGCCAGTCTCAGCTAATACTTAGTGAGGCCCTCCCCAACTTAGTGAGACCCGGTTTCAAAATAAAGTATAAAAAAAAATAGGGCTGGGGTATAGTTCGGAGGTAGAACGCCCCTGGGTTCAATCCCTAGTACCGCAAAATAAATAAATCATAAATAAATAAATAAATAAATAGCATGTGTGTGTGTGTTTGTGTGTGTGTGTGTGTAATTTCTTTAAAGTGGGATAGGCAATCATCAGGTTTCTCTATTTTTTGTATTTTGTTTTTTTTGTTTGTTTATTGGTGTTGGGGATTGATCACAGGGCCCAGTGAATGCCTTGCAGGTGTTCTACCACGGAGCTACATGTCCAGCCATATCAACCACACATACGCGCGCACACACACACACACACTTTTTTGTTTTTGTTTTCATTTTTGTCAAAATCTTCAGTTGTCTCATCACAACTCTTTGGTATAAAGCTTTTCATGATTCTTTGTTTGGAGTCTTTACAAATCATTATAATGGGTTTTCATGGAGTAAGTTTGTTTAGTCTATATATCACACTTTTGGGGGTTTTGTAAGAACTCATTGAACTGTGGGACTTAAATAGCACTTCAAGATGGCTTATGCTGATAAAAAAAGAACAGACACAGCAGACTCCTGGTGAGCCCACGGTTGAGCTGCACAAGTGGCAGCTTTGCCTAGGTGACAAGGGAACAGCCTGCTAGTAGAGCCTTTGCTCTGTCACAGATAAGCACAGCCTGTTTTATGGGGGCAACGAGGAAAGTTTGTTAACCCAGAGAAAGAGGTCATTAGACATTTCCCCTCTGGGTTGTTTTGTTCTCCTTTCTGTATGAGTTCCCTGTTTATAAAGACACCACACTGATTTTATAATGGATGTATAATGACTGATCTTACTGAAGGAACGTGTAAACCTTCCTTATACATGCTACATATTCTTTGGTTGGGAGCAATCTAGAAGACCAAATGTCCACCCATAGATTGGAGGGAGGGCACTACTTGGCTTATTTTCTCCAAAATATAGAAATAATAAAACTAATTTTTCACTTCTTAATTTTTAATATTATGATTGAATCACAGTGACCATACTCATCTTGCCCTCTCGTGCATGATTTGGTTTGCTTGTGAGTTACACATTACATAAAAATGGAGGCTTTAATCATTGTTCCTCATGGGACTAACAAGATGAAAACTAATCCAAAAAATCATTTCCAATATCAATGTCAAAGAGTTTTTTCCCCTACATTTTCTTCAAGGAATTTTATGGTTTTATCTTTCACTTAAGGCTCTAACCCATTTCAAGTTAATATTTGTATATTAATTTGGTACAAGACAAGGCTCCAATTTCATTCCTTCACACACAGATATCTAAGTTTTCTTATATCATTTACTGAGGAGACTCTACTTTTCCCACAGTGTAGTTCTGGTATCTTTGGTACAGAAGAGTACCATGCTGGTTTGATCATTGCAGCTTTGTAATATAGTTTAAAATCAGGATGTGTGAAGCTTCCACTTTTGTTCTTGTTAAAGATTGCTTCGGCTACTGGAGGTATTTTGTGGTTCCATATGAGTTCTAAGATTTTTTTCTATTTCTGTGAAAAATACCATTGGATATTTGATAGGGATCGCATTGAATCCATAGATTGCTTTTGGTAATATGAAAATTTTAACATTATTTCTTCTATTCCATGAACATGGGTTACCTTTATATTTATGTGTCTTTTTAAATTTCTTTCATAAATGTCATATTATAATTTTTAGTGTATAGATCTTTCACTTCCTTGGTTAAATTTATTCCAAATTTTTTACTCCTTTTTGATGCTATTGTAAATTTTCTTAATTTCTTTCACAGATTGTTGTTAATGTATAGAAATGCTAAAGATTTTTGTATGTGCATTTTGTATTCTGCAACAAAAGCAAAAATAGTACTTCAATAATATAGGACTCTATCAAACTAAAAAATTGCAAAGTAAAGGAAACAATCTACAAAATGACAATAGAATGGTAGAAGTTATTTGTAAATCTCATATCTGATAAAGAGTAAAGGTACAAAATATAAATACAGTTACACAATGTAAAAGCCAAACAAAACAACAATAAAAACAAAACAAAAATAAATTAAGTTACTAGTAACCCAATTAATGAATGGGCAACAATTTTTTCAAAGAAGCAACAAATGGCCAGCAGTCATGTGCAAATATGCACATTGCTAATCATCACAGAAATGCAAGTCAAAACCACAATGATATACCATCTCATACCTGCTATAATGGCTATTATCAAAAAGATAAGAGATAATAACTATTGGTAAGGTTATGAAGAAGAGTGAACTTTTATATGCTGTTGTGGGAATGTAATTGGTACTGCCATTGTGGAAAACAATATGGAGGGTCTTTGAAAAGTTAAAATAGACCTGCTATGTGACCCCACAATCCCACCTCATGCTATATATCCAAAGGAAATGAAAATTGGTATCATGAAGATATATTTGTACCCCCCATTTCATTGCAGCAGTATTAAAAGGCAGCATATGGAAAAAACCTAAGTGTCCACAGATGAATGATTAAAGAAAACATGATATGTATACATAATGGAATGATATTCAGCCTTAAAGAAGAAGGAAATCCAGCCACTTGTGACAGTTTAGGCGAACCTGGAAGACATATACTAAGTGAAATAAACCAGACACAGAAAGACAGATGCTGTATGATCTCACTAACAGGTAGAATCTAAAATAGTCAAACTCACTGAAACAGAGAAGAGCGGTTGTCAGGAGCTGGGTCATATAGATAAATGGGAAGATGTTGGTCAAAGGGTAAAAAAAGCTTTCAGTTATAAGGGGAACAAGTTCTGGGGACCTAATGTAGTAATGGTGATAATTATTATACATGTATATCAAATAAAATGTTCTATACATTGGTATTGAGGACTGAACCCCAGGGGCATTCTACCTCTGAACTACACCCTCAGCCCTTTTTATTTATTTTTCTTGAAACAGGGGGTCTCACTAAGTTGCAAAGGCTGATCTCAAACCTGTGATCCTCTTGCCTCAGTACTGGGGTTACAGGTGTGCACCACCATGTCTGGCTAATGTTCTATCCTTTTAAAAAATAAAAATAAAAAAGTCAAACTGTGAAAAAAAAGCATGAAAGCTTTAGTTCTTTTGAGATCTTGGATGAAAAAATAAACTCAGTAAGGAAGGGCATATTCTTCATTTACCTGGTAGTCAATGTACAAAGCAAGTTGATCATTTATTTAATTGCATTTCAATACTAGAAAAATTTTAATCTTTATAACTGCATGGTAATAGCTATACATTTATGTAAAGCATAAGTATGTGTACTTTGATGTATGGGAAGTTTCTACCAATTTCCCTTTATCTTTTTAGCAGGATTTACATTTAATATTAAGGAAGATATTTTTAAAGATATTAAATAATGCCGGGCGTGGTGGCGCACGCTTGTAATCCCAGTACTTTGGGAGGCAGAGACCGGAGGATTCGGGTTCGTGGCCAGCCTCAGCTCTTTCTCTCTCTCTCTCTCCCTCTCTCTCCTTAGTGAGGCCCTCCGCAAATTTGTGAGACCCGGTTTCAAAATAAAGTATAAAAAATAGGGCCGGGGGCGTAGCGCAGAGGTAGAACGCCCCCGCGTTCAATCCCCGGTACCGCAAAAAAAAAAGATATTAAATAACATATAAAATATTTATAAATCCAAGGATTAGACAGTCCATGACTTTCTTTCTACCCGAATGACATTTGTTTTTCCTTAATCACATCACAGCATGAGCTCTCACCTGTGCTTATTACATCAGCACAAGAGATAAAAACAAAAAAAATCATCAACCTTCACACGTTTAATTTGATGCCTCTGTCTACATAGACAAGAACATATTTTAAATGCGATGGTGAGGATGGAAGTATCGATTACTGCCCAGGAGTTTGTGCTAAGCCTGAGTAAAACATTGCCCACCACTGTAATTCCATTAACCCGACATGATAAAATATGAATGGCCTTTTCCACCAAGTTCATTTGAAAACCTGTCACGGTGTTTGCAGGGATACGAGCAGATCCCCACTGAAACACTCTATAAGTTATAGGCGAGCGGTTTTGTTTTGACTTGTGTAAACACTTTTCTTTCGTCAGGTCAGAGTGTCTACTGTGGCTCCAACAGAGATAACAAAGCTTTTCCAATTGGACCACCCATCTGCTCAATTGCCACATCTTCAAATGCTTTATTGATTCAAAACCAACGGAGTTGTAAAACAGTTGAGTTAAAAGTTTGACTCAAATGAATTTAATTCTGGTAGCAATTTTAAAGGGAGTTTCATTCAAGCTGTTTCGTGTGCTCCAGCAACACTGTGGATCCCAGTTCACAAATGAATGAGCTCATTTGCAAACTGGGATGACTGGAGGCCCCGTCAGGAAGGAGGGAAAGGATAAATTGTGTTCTTCCTAAAGGGGATACATCCAAACCCAGTAATGTGTTTTCCCAGGGTCTGATTTGCATAGTAGCATTTAAGAGGCTCTAATTAGTGTGTTGTCTGTATCAGGAAAAAAAAAAATCCTTCATGTTGAATTTACCAAAATGGTAGGATTCTAGGTTGGAATAGCACCTTATATTTAAATGTGAATTCTCCTAGAGATGCCAAGGCTTTTGCCTTCCTCTGTTTACCCATGATCAGCCTCCGCCTCTGTCAACAGGATCAATGTTCTTGCTTGGAATATGGGACCCTGCTCATGAGTATCAGATTCCCCACCTGCTCGAGGATTTTCTCCAGCAGTTTCCACCCCTTCTCCTGCATAATCCACTGTTTTTCCCTTTGCAGATTTAGTTCCATTATCATAAGAAAATATTTCTTCCATTAACAAAAGCATCACAGCCATGCTTGCCTATCACCCCAATTCTCTGCTCCCCTTTGCAGCTAAACTCATTAAAAGTATATAAGGATCTATACTTTGTACTTTCACTCTTCCTGAAAATCACTCCCCCCAAATGCACCAAAATATTTATGATGTACAACAGGGACCTGCAGATGCTAAACGCAGTGGCTGGTTTTCAGTCCTCATTTGGTGACCAATTGGCAGCATGTGACCTACTGGACCGTCCACTGTTCCTCGAAAGGACTTCATGAGCAGGCATCCAGAATGCCAACCCACAGCCTGAGATGGTCAGACTGACTCCATTTTATCTTGAGCTGAATGACTGGGCAGGTGGGGGGGGTCCCCAGATGTGAAAAAACACCTATAGTTCCCAGAACTAGATGCCCTGTAACTGACCCAGATTCTAGAAACTGATAACTGCTATAACTACCTAAGTTAGCTTCTGTAACTATTTGCTAGAGCTGATGTGATTCTGTGTTTTTTTTTTTTTTTTGCTATATTGCCTACAGGTGATGTAAATCTGTGGTTGTCATATAAACCCTGTCCTTCTACCAGTTAGGGCTGCTCTCTTAAGTTCTGTGCTGAGGAAACGGCCTGTGGCCGTGAATAAATAACTCTTTGATTTGGACACGAGCTTTGAGTGGTCTCTCTTGGTGGCTTCCCTACAACAAGCGCTCCTTCATCTGCTCTACTTTCTGCTTCTTCCTCCTCTCACTGTTTAATGTTAGAGGATGAGCAAACGGTCAGATCATACCCCTTTTGCTTCTACACTTACCGCTTAGTGACCTCCTTCAGTCTCACAATGTCTAAGGTCATCTTTTATTGAGGGTGCTCCCAGATTGTCCTCCCCAGCCATACATCTGCCCTGAACTCCAGAATAGTGGATTCAAAGCCTGTTCCACACCCTCCCTGGGATGGTGAGGAGACAGCTCAAACTCAACATATCCAAGTCTCACTTGCCCCAAAAGAGCGCTGTTGCAATGGTTTCCATCTCCATCCATGGCAACTCTGAAGTCTCAAGCACTCTGACCAGAAACCTCTGTGCCATCTGTTAACCTCTTCCCTGTCCCCTGTCATCCAGAGGTTGCCGAGTCCCGTTCAGAATCAAGCCACTTCCTCCCTATGATGTTTCCCAGGAATCTGGCATGGCCTCCTGCTTGGTCCACCTGCTTTGACCTTGCTTCCCTATAGCTCATTTCTTTTTTTTTTTTTGCGGTACCAGGGATTGAACCCAGGGGCGTTTTACCTCCGCGCTACACCCCCGGCCCTATTTTTTATACTTTATTTTGAAACCGGGTCTCACGAAGTTGCGGAGGGCCTCACGAAGGAGAGAGAGAGAGAGAGAGCGAGCTGAGGTTGGCCACGAACCCGGATCCTCCGGTCTCCACCTCCCAAAGTACTGGGATTACAAGCGTGTGCCACCACGCCCGGCTCCTGTAGCTCATTTCTAACATGGCAGTAAGAACAAGCCTTCTAAAAAAAATCATGAGTTGCAATGTGTGGCTTCTCCATTCAAAATTCAAATATTTCCCAAACCATCCAGAGTAAAAGACAACATTATTTTGGTAGCTGCAAGAATGTAGATATCCTCCATCTTCCTTCAGCCCCACACCTGGTCACCTGAATTCATCCTTCCTCCTCTAACCACAGTGGCCCCCATAGTCTCCTAAGACTGTGCAGGGTCTTTTCCTGCTTCACGGTCTTCACATCTGCAGTTCCTCCTACCTGGACACTTCCCTAAGCAGGGTCTTGTTAAGTTGCTAAGGCCGGCCTCGAACCTGTAATCCCCCCATATCAGCTTCCCAAGCATTGGGATTAGAGGTATGTGCCACCATGCCTGGCTGCTTTCCCTCTTTATACTCCCCTGACTTGCACCCTTGTTGATCTTACTCATTTGTTGTCTTCTTGGTGAAACTGTTCCTGACCACTATTTAAGATTGTAACTATTTCTTAGCATATTTTATCCTCCTTCCCTGCCTTCTCTGTTTTAAGACTTACCCCCTTCTAATATACACAAACCTTTACTTCTTCAGTTGTGTCTGCCCTCCCATTAAAAGAAAAGCTCAGCTAAGACAGACATTTTTATGAGTTGTGTTTTCTGTTGCATATGCTAGAATGGAGATAGCCACTACATAAATAGTTGTCAAATTATGGTCTAACCTTGAGTAAATTCTGGGTTAAATACACTGCTGTAGCAGGAATTGGAAAGAGATAAGTGCAAAAGGTCAGAAGACTAATGTATGTGTGTGTGGTGAGTGAAGAGGATTACCTTGGGACAATTTCTGTAAGAGGCAATTTGTAAAGCTATGTAGTGGGATAGAGTCATGAAGGTAAGTTGGAGAGAACAAGACATTTGTCCTTAAAGCTCTCCTTGACCTTCACACCTGCCAAAGACAAGTTGATTTCAACATGACTTTGGGTGGGAGAAAGAAAGGTTCCTCTGGTGACATTTTTATCTGTTTTTTTTTTCTTTTTCTTGACTCCCAATTTTCCTACCGATCTCCTACCACTCCCCATTTAGCTCAGGCTTCATGTCCACAATTCAGATCTAAGCCATCCTCTGAAGCCACAGCTTGAGTTCCCATTGTAAGAGCACGCCCTGAAGGCCACGGCTGTTGTTAGGTCAGGTTCCCTAACAAATCACCTTATTTCACTAAAGACTTATTAGGAAGAAGGAAATGATCTCTTTGAGCAAGAAGCAGAAAGTTTTCACAGGGTCAATAAAGACTTTGATCCGATTCCAACAGCAACCAAAATATCTAGCATTTATTTAGAGAGGGTTTCTTGGGACAGTTGTGTTGCATCTATTGTTTCTCATTTTTACAAGAACATTGCAAAGAAAGGATAATAATACCTTATCTGATATGACCACTGGGGCTGTGGCAACTGCTCAAAGACACTAAGAAGCTAAGTGCTATTAGGATTCAAATCCTGTTAGAATGCTGGCATGGCCATTCTGTTGTACAAAGCATGAATCATTCTCCTCCTTTTTTAATTTTAATTCAAGAAATTTTGGGGGATAAGAAGAATTCTAGTCTCTAACACTTGAATAATAAAGGAATGCAAATATAAATCAAAGAAAGCACAATATCCTAATACTATTTCATTTTAAAGCTTGACATAAACATAAAGCCAATTTAATGTGTTCTTCAAAAGTTTGGGATGATGTTAAAGAACAGCGTGATAAAACCCAGCATGGGAAACGTATCATTCCAGAAAGAGAAGGTCACACTGCAAAGGGCACTTTAAGCATAAGGAAAACGAGAGTTCCATCATGGAGGTGGAGTAATAAGCATCCCAAAGGGCAAAGGTCATATTCACAAGCTATTATGTTTGTTCCTTGCACATTTTTGCGTTAGTAAGAAAATGCTTTGGCAGAAAAAAGTAATTAGTCATGTTTAAAAAAATATATAAAATGACAAAAACAAAGGCAATCCAGGAAACATCTCCCCTTCAATTACCAGAGAATGCATTTGTCAAGTTCCCTAGATCCACAAGTATCTGCCGATAATTGAATTTGTAATTGACAGTTGTACTATATAGCGAGCAATGTGGCACCATATTTATTCCTGTAATTATTTTAGAACTTTCAAATTGTGGCTTCTATTTGGAAGGCCTTAGGACACAGTAAACATAGCCAAGATTATTGAGGGTTTATTGTTTGAGATGTTTTACTTAACTCCAAGTAATTTAATTCGAGGCAATAAATCTCTATCAAAGAGTCTAGCCTGGGCTTGCTACATGCCAGGCAGTGATGGGAGATTAAAAAAAGTGTATAAGATAGAGTTGTCTCTATATTTAAAAAATACAAGGAAGAAGGCATTTAGAAAACTTAGCAAGTGAGTTCAGAAAACAAGCCCCATTCTAGAGAGAAATTAGAAAACAAAAGGGATTTCAGATACACAGAAGGAGATACTAGTAGAATAGTGGGAGGGGATTCGGGGAGGGAGGTGGGGAGGTGAAAGGGAGATTTGATGAAAGAAAGAGTTCAAATAATGCTATTGTCATATGTGAAGTTAGTAATACCAATTCAATATTACATATGGGGAGGAGGAGGGAAACGCAGCAAGTGTTATGTGTTTGTATATTTCTATCACTCAGAACCTCATTATTATGTATAATTATAATGCACCAATAACAAATACATAATTAGCAAAAAAAGAAAACCTATCACTAAAGAAACTTTGGTAGTAAATAAAGAATTGGAATAATTAGCGTGTTTATTGTAGAGGATATCACTGACTGGTGTGTGTGTGTGTGTGTGTGTGTGTGTGTGTGTGTGTGTTTGTGTGTGTTTCTCAGGTCTTCAGACATCTACTGAAATACACCAGTGGCTCCCTCTATCTATCCATCATCTATCAATCAATCAATCTATCTATGTACATGTGTGTGTATATGTATAAATCCTCTTCATTCTGTTTTTTTTTTCTGGAGAAGTCTAACACATGTTTTATAAAATTCCAAGTGACTTAGAAAGTTTATTTAATATCTTGATGTCAGAGAAATTTCATCTGAAAACACACCTGGACATTGAGAATCTAGTTTAGTGTATGTTTTAATATTCACATTCCATTTGTCTATTTAAGAACTGTGATCATTTTAAATTCATTATATTTGTTTTTAATGAAACACGAGAAGCTTAAGCCTAATATAAGTGAAAGAAAATAACTCCAGTATTTACTCCCCAAACTCCCTTCTTAGAAGAATTTAGCACAAGAAATGGATCATATGAGCCACATGCGGTGGTGCATGCCTGTAATCCCAGTACTTAGGAGGCTGAGACAGGAGGATCTCAGATTTGAGCAACTTAGTGAGAGCCTGTTTCAAAATAAAACAGAAAATAGGATTGGGAGTATAGCTCAGAGGTAGAACTCCCCTGGGTTCCATTCCCAGTAACTCACTCACTCTCTCTCTCTCTCTCTCTCTCTCTCTCTCTCTCACACACACACACACACACAAATGGATTATATAGTCAACTTGTATTTATTCAATTCAGTAAGTAAGTCAACCATTCTTTGGATAGTACTATGCAATGTGATATGAGATTGATCTACAAATGAAGCATTTTAATAATAGGTCTGATAGGTTAAATAGTTAATTATTTTCCTTCATGTGACTAATTATAACTGTTCACTAGTAGGGATATGTCCATTATTTTTCAGAGCCTCATAATATTTTTATAATGGGGTTATAGAAATTATTTTGCAGAATTACATTCATTATTCCATTATTATCCATGTAGTATTTGCATATATTAGAAACATTTCTGAACACTTGTGTACATAATTGTGTGTATCTTTACAACCATTATAAAATGGCCAGATTTTGTGATTTTTAAGCCTAAGCCCAGAGTTTATATGGCCTCTGTCCTAGTCCATCTTGTTCTAGTATAACATAACACCTGAGATGGGATAATTTATGAGAAAGAGATGAAAGAGATGTATTTCTTACAGTTCTGAAGACTGGGCAATACAAGGTCAAGGATATGTATCTGTTAAGTTATCCCATGGTAGAAGGCAGACGGCAAGAGAGGGAGGGAGGGAGAGAGAGAGAGAGGGGGAGAGAGAGAGAGAGAGAGGGGGAGAGAGAGAGAGAGAGAGAGAGAGAGAGAGAGAGAGAGAAGGGGGAAGAAAGGAGAGTGCAAGCATACAAGAAGAGGCCAAACTGACTTTTATAACAAACCCACTCCTGCAATAACAGTATTAATCTATTCATGAGAGCGGAGTCCCCTTGACATGATAATCCCTTAAAGGACCCACCTCTCAACACTGTTGCATTGGGAATTAAGTTTCCAACACCTGGTCTCAGGGGAATATACTTCAACCATAGCAGCCTCTACTTTTCATTGCTTCTATTCAATCTTCAGCAATCTAGATCTTCTAGATAATCATAGGCAACTGTAAATACAATAATTTGCTCTCATTTTTACATGTTCTTCCCTACTGGACTTTTTAGTCTTTTCTTAGTAGTTTTCCTCCAAACTGCTCAGCTGAAACACTCTCTTTTGACCTTTAAATACTCTTGTTGAAACTGAAGTCCAGGAAGAGAGGACTAAGAAATAAATTGCGAACGCAAGTTACTATGGAAATTATCTAGTACATCTAGGCTGGAATTCTGTCTAGATGGGGAATCGAAATAAAATAAGGTAAATTTCAAGCACCCAGGCAAAACAGAACTAATGGGAGACAGAATAACTGAAGACCATTCTTGGGGACAGAGTGACCTGGAGAAACACTGCTGGAGATGTGCCCTCCCTCTGCATGCTGGGAGTGAGTGTCTAGGGTAAACAATTCCATTGCACTAAAATATTTGATCAGACAGCAGGGAGGGCATGGGCAACCCCTCTGCAGAGGGCAGTAATGCGCTCAGGGGCTTTGGGCTCTGGTTCCTGGGTTTTACCTGCTTGTCACGTGTTTGTTCTGCCAACAAGAGCCTGCGGCATCCACCTCAATGAAAGGCCAGGTAACAGCTGGTACTTCGTGAAGGACAGACTCAAAGGCAAGGGCTCTGTTCAGTGAAGACAGTCTTATTCCTCTACCGTCATGGGCACTGAGAAAATACTTTTGATTGTATGTTTTTTAAGGTAATAAGATCTTTAGTTACCTGAAAAATCTGGACATAAAAATTTGGTTTGCCTTTCCAACTATAGTATTTCCTTTAAAAGTAATTACAGTGGGAATAGAGGATGATATTACTGGACAATGTGCTATTTTAGAGTATTGGTTTCTGATGTTATGTTAAGCTAACAAGTCTTAGAGTTCTTGACTTTTTTTACAGCCTCATTTTAAAAATGGACTTTTAGAACACAACAGGGTAAAAGGTGAAGCTCGTTGACAGGGTCAAAGGTATAGTTTTCTAGAAGCCTCTTGCCACAAAATATGTGGCAGCTTCAATCAGCACCACGGCATATGGAAATACCCTTTCCTGCATTAACGTCACCGTGAACCACAGATAAAAAAAGCTTCGCAAATTGAATAAATTCATGGCAACTTATGTGTGCATTATTTTTTTTTCATTCTGGAGAGACTAATGATAATTTCTTACTTGGGTGATTTCTATTAAGTGTTGTAAATTTTTTTTTTATTTCTCAGCTCTAACATTTTCTAATTTTTTAAAACAATTAATCAGTTTTTAGAACAATTTGAGAATTACATATACTTTGCACCCAGTTTCCCTTATTATTAACATCCTACATGAGTATGGTGCATTTGTTAAAATTAATGAACCAATAGATCCATGGTTTCACTGGTAAAATCATGAATACGAGTCAACAATACTAGAAGCCAACACACACAAGTTGTTAAACAGAGATTTGTAATTTCTTAAAATTTAAATTATTTTAAGCTGATTTTGTGTTCACTTGCTCCTTTTTTGACTGCTGTTATTTGTTTCATGTAGCATTGATTTCCTCAATCTGAGACCCCACAAATATTTAAGCTTATTTTCTAGTTTCTTTACAGATGCATTTATATATATATATATATATATATATATATATATATATATTTCCCATATGTTTTTGGAAATTTAATTTAAAATCCAAATTCACCTTCCTTCACAGTAAAACACATTTCAGGATTATGTACTGGATAATTTCATCACTTCTTACTTAAATGAAACTCTTTTTAAATGAGCATTTGTGGACTACAATTTA
The DNA here is from genome assembly GCA_004027185.1 of Glis glis. NCBI lineage: Eukaryota > Metazoa > Chordata > Mammalia > Rodentia > Gliridae > Glis > Glis glis. Next base: position 29,571 of record PVJS01009100.1, read on the forward strand.
TTCCATGGACAATTTTCTATACTTGTTCCAATTCCTTACTGTTATATTTATTATATATTTTATAAAATTTTCAAAAATTATTTTATAAAATTTTCAATCAAGGATGGGTACTAGCCGGGCGTGGTGGCACATGCTTGTAATCCCAGTACTTGGGAGGCTGAGACCGGAGGATCTGGGTTTGCGACCAGCCTCAGCTACTTAGTGAGGCCCTCCACAACTTCGTGAGACAGACCCTGATTCAAAATAAAGAATAAAAAATAGGACTGGGGGTGGAGCTCGGAGGTAGAATGCCCCTGGGTTCAATCCCCAGTACCACACACAAAAAAATGGGTACTGAGTTTATTGAATAACTTTTCTGTACTAACGTAGTTTTTAATTATGCCAAAAACTATTAATATTACTAATTAGTAACTTTTACTACTAATTTTTCCTATTTATTTGTATTATATTCCTACACAGCTCAATTTAATTTTATTTCCTTTTATTTCAATTTTTATGCCTATGATCATAAGTTTAGCTTGATGCTTTTTCCTTTGGTTGACAATTTTTTAATCAAGCATAAGAAGCTGAATTATAGAGTATTTGAATATGAATAAGATTTGTTTATATTTTATAGCCTAGACAGGTATCTATAACAAAATATTTACCTTTTCTTGAAAGATTGACAACACTTACCCATAAACATTCAGGATCTATCCTAACACATCTTGAAGAATATCAAAAGTTGGATGTATGGTTTTTGAACCATACATTTTGGTTGTATGGTTATTGAACAGTTTGAGGTTTTATCTTCCTTCATCCATTTTTAGTCTATCTTGGCAACCCATATTCCCTTCAAAATAATGCGCTCCATTGTCTTTGGGGTTTTCTTAAAACACCATTCATGCTACTTTCTCATTTATTTTCATATTCCCATGCCTTAAATTGTGTCTCTTATTTCTACGACTGCACTTTATGATTCAGTCCCCCTCCCCTTCCCTAATCACCCTGGCTCACTCCCCTGGAATCTCTGCTCATCTATCTGATGTTGCCATTAATGTCAAATATCTCTCTAGCTTCCACATATTATTCTATCTTTTAGTCCATTAAATCTGCCCTTTTTTTTTTTTACTATTTTCTCTTTCATGCCATCTTGAGAATTTTCTTACTCTATTTACTAAAATATTCACTTATTTTCATCTTCTAATAATGCAAACATTTATAGATATAAATTAGCTTATAGGCACAAAAATGGTAGTATTCCACATTTAGAGTTCATTGGCCTTATTGTGTAAGTCCTAGGTAATTATTTCTTGCTTATTCTCTGTTACTATATTTTCTGGATTTTACCACAAGAATATACTAGATTTTTTTCCTTCTTAATATGTTATTTTGATGTATAATGCTGTGCTTTTATTTTACCATCTTTATAAAAAATGAAAAGCAGAGGAAACAAAATACAAATGATATTTATATCTTGCTGAACCATGGGAGACCGAATCTATGTTTTGCTTCTCACTAATTTCTCTCCCCTACCCCTGCCCAAAGTAAAGGTTAGTGAAGTTCTGAGTTTATCTTCTAATGAATTCCCAGTGATTGTGCGGTGGAGGTTATGGAGAGATGCTACAGTCTAGTTCTCCCTCATCTATTCCTGTGCATCGGGGAAGTTTTTTTCAACCATGATCTGGATGGGAGGAAAAGTTATCGACATCTCTTAAATTGGTGTGACAGCAGAAACCTGAGTAAAACATTCCTGAAGCCAGGTGTGGTGGCGCAGGCTTGTAATCCCAGTACTTTGGGAGGCGGAGACCGGAGGATCTGGGTTCGCGGCCAGCCTCAGTTCTCTCTCTCTCTCTCTCTCTCTACTTAGTGAGGCCCTCCGTAACTTCGTGAGACCCGGTTTCAAAATTAAGTATAAAAAATAGGGCCGGGGGCGTAGCGCGGAGGTAGAACGCCCCTGCGTTCAATCCCCGGTACCGCAAAAAAAAAAAAAAAAAAAAAAAACATTCCTGAAGATGATATCTGACTATGAGAATAAAAAAAAAAAACTGGGCATGAGTTAAAAAAATAAAGTTTCTCTTACCATCCTCCCCACCGTCTCGCGTAATAAGACTTTGTGTGCCTCCAAATACCAGAAACTAAGAAAATTGCTATCTGAGACAGGGCTGCTTTTATTTCTATTCTACACTGAGAATGTGCATAATAAAGAGTAAAGGGTCCTCAAGGAATCCATGAAAGGTCTAGTACCTCCCAGGAGGAAAGTAGGCAATCAATCAATCAATCAATCATGTTCATTATTAGGAAATGTTTTAGGGTATCGAATAGGAATTCACTTTTTTTCCTTGTGGTTCTGGGGATTAAACCGAGGGGCATTCTACCTCTGAGCTACATCCCCAGCCCTTTTTTATTTTTTGTTTTGAAACAGGGTTTCATTAGGGTGTTGAGAGTCTTGCTAAGTTGCTGAGGCTGGTCTAGAACCTGTGACCCTCCTGTCTCAGCCTCCCAAGTACTGGGATTCCAGGTGTGTGCCCCCATGCCCGGCAGACCTTCACTTGCATGGCATCCTTTCTCAGAGAAGCCTCTGACCTTCAAAACCCCCTCACATCGTGGCTGATGCCCGAGGTCCTGTCGGAATCGGGTTTTTGCCTTCACTGAATGTGAGCGTCGTTTGGAGATGAGGATTTAAGCCAGTGCTTTTCTACCTCTTACTCCATCTTCACTTCTAAAATATGGTAATATTAAAAATGCATATAAACTTCAGTTGAGAACTTCAATCATGTATGCCTCTCAACCATTCACTGTATTAAGCCTTATATTTTATAGTCTATTTTACCCAAAAATCCCAACTAAGACTTTTTTTTCCTCCCCATACAAATATAAAATTATATCATCTTATTAAGTATGCTTTTACAGACTGCCCATTTTACCCACCCCCAAGGATTCTGTGCCTGCTGGGAGAGAATTCTCTAGGAGTCAGCTGCATTTCTGCTCTTCCTGCAAGCAGAGACAGGCCCACTTCTGGTTCTGGACTTGTTTGTAAAGGGTGTCTGCATACTACACAGCGCTGGGACACAGAGATCACAGCATATGTTGAGCAGCGTGAAGGTGTGCTGCCATCGACTCTAACAGACGCAGTCCCGCTCCAGGAACTCTGTTCACCAAGTTTGGTAGCAGTTCTTTATAGAAGATTGGGGTTTCCTAACTTGAGCAATAACTTGGAGCCAGGCATGGTGGTGCACCCCTGTAGTCTCAGTACTTAGGAGGCTGAGACAGGAGGATTGCAGATTCAAGGCCAGCCTCAGCAACTTAGTGAGACCCTATTTCAAAATAGTTTTAAAAAAAATTTAAAAAGGACTGGGCATGTAGCCTGGAGGTAAGAATGCCCCTGGATTCAATCCCCAGTACCAAAAGAAAACAAAATTAAACTGGATGTGGTGGTACACACCTGTAATCCCAGTACTTGGGAGGCTGAGACAGGAGGATTGCAGGTCCTAGGACAGTCTCAGCAACTTAATGAGACTCTCAGCACCCTAGTGAAACCCTGTTTCAAAACAAAAAATAAAAAGGGATGGTGGTATAGCTTGTAGGTAGAATGCCTCTGGGTTCAATCCCCAGTACTCGCCCCCACACACACAAATATTAAAATAATAAGCTTGGGGTTTTTCTGCTAAAATGCGCCCCACTCTGTGTATAGACTCCATGGGAATCAGGTCTCAGGAATAGGTGCAAATGCTGACATTCTACTTACTAATACTGCTCTGAGTAATGAGCCATCCTGTGTCTCTGAACCAGAGGACTTATCTTCTGCCAGCATCCATGGAGCTGTGGTGGGCTAATGTGAAGTTTGTCAATCTCAGGCCTGTACAGTTCCAGATACTGCTCTAAGTCAGAGTTTTAAGAGGATCTCATTGAAATCTTATTCTTTCTTCTTGAAAACTGGTAACGACTATGGGGAACAGAAGACAAGCAGATGGTAAAAGAGCACAGAGCTTGCCAGCACAGAAGAAAGAGGGCCCAGCAAGTAGTGAGACATGTTGAGAAAGAACTTGGAGGCGCTGGAAGCCACTCAACCCAATTGCAGGTTGTTCCTGGGACCCGTCTTGCTGTCTTCTCTCAGTCTTGCTATGACTGGCCCCTCTGGGTGTACTTGAAGGTGGTTAACTTAGTCCCCTTATGCATACACCAGCCCTGTGAGCATTTGCTTCTATTAATCCCCACATAAACCCCTTCCTTCAAAACAAAAATTAGACAAACCTCTAGAACTAATTCTATAACTAATTCCACATTTCTTGAAATGATGAAACAAAAGGTTTAAGACGAGAGAGAGAGAGAGAGAGAGAGAAGTGAGAGAGACAGAGAGAGAGAGAAGAGACAAAGAGAAAGAGAGAGCCGGGCGTGGTGGCGCACGCTTGTAATCCCAGTACTTTGGGAGGCCAAGACCGGAGGATCCGGGTTCGCGGCCAGCCTCAGCTCTCTCTCTCTCTCTGTTTCTCTCTCTCTCTCTCTCTTCTTAGTGAGGCCCTCCGCAACTTTGTGAGATCCGGTTTCAAAATAAAATATAAAAAATAGGGCCGGGGGTGTAGCGTGGAGGTAGAGTGTGCCTAGGTTCAATCCTCGGTACCGCAAAAAAAAAAAAAAAAAAGAGAAAGAGAGAGAGAATATGAATTTAGAATTAGTTTTCTAACTTCTTAAAAGTATTTGGACTTTCTTAGATTTTCCATCCTTTTCTTCCCTCAAGGAAGTATGCTGATGTAATTGTGACTAACTGCATTTCCCTAAAGAACATCAATATGCATCCTCAAACTCTGAAGAACACATTTAGCTAGCAGTGACACACACACACACACACTCAATCTTGAAAAAAACTTTAGTTCAGTCAAAATTTAGAAAAGGTCCTAATTGAAGCAAAAGCACATAATGTAAAAATTTATCCATTTACAAGTCAGCAGGAGATTGTTATGTGTTAGAATAATTACTAAATGAGTTGGAAACCTAGTATGTTATTAGCTTTCATAGTGTATTACCTGAAAATGAAAGTTTTGCATTTCTTAATGTCTACTCTTGACTTGAATTTATTTTCACGGGACTTCTTGCTGTGGAATTTTAATACTCTTAATTACAGAGATTAATAGCCCTTATACCATGAGGAAAATCTCTATTTGCCTTTATGTCATGGAATTATGCTAAGACCTTGATTAATTAGCCAGAGCACAATATTCCAGGCCCTTGGCCTCTCTGGTTAAACTCTGGGTCAGTTCTGTTAAACCAGAATCACTTATTTGTTTCTTCCTTTAAACTTACAGATTTTTCAAAAATATGCTATGGTGGTTTCTTCTTGTAATAAAGCCATTGCAAGGAATTTTAAGGAGTCCTTCCTTAATAAATAAGATGACTCTGAGATATAAACTCATTACATGTATCACAAATTTATCACTGGAAATTTCCACACATTTATAAAGTATACAGGATTGGCTAGTATCTGAGTTAGCTCTCAGAATAGAAATTTAAAGTTTTCTAGTAAACAACAAAACAGTAGCAAAAGTGAAATCTACAAATTGCAATCTATCTTTGTACCAAAAAAATTGTTTTTAAATTTTAATAAAGGATTCTAGAAACATATTAGGCCATTATTCTGGTTAGCCAAGTTTTACTTAACAGTTCTTCTTTAGGTGGTGTGAAAACATTTTATATCATCTATTTTATGAGTAGGCTTAAAAATAGATGATATTTTAATAGTCAGATTATAAAGTGGATCTTAAAATGAGTTTTAAAATAATGAAGTTTTCCATTTGTTTTTAGTAGTCATTATGAACTTTTAAAGAAATACTTTTTTAAAGAAATACTTTTAAAGAATAATAATAGGTTAAGTATTTAGGCATAAAATGCTATATTTCCCAGTTTCTGAAATGGTATTTGCTTACTTAAAGTCTTTTAAAATTATAAAAACTATCCATAAGCTTTTAGAGCTCAAACATTTTTTTGCAATTTTAAAAGAAAGTCAAAAGTAACATCAAAATACTGAATTACCTCAACATATGAAATACTACTTTAGAGATGAAAATGGCAGCTTTAAAATAAATGTTTTAATATATTTAAACATAATGCAGGCTCACGACTTAGGAGGCTGAAACAGGAGGATTGCAGGTTTGAGACTAGCCTCAGCAACTTAGTGAGGCTCTCAGCAACTTAGTGAGACCCTATTTCTTTTTTTCTTTTTTTTTTTTTGAGGTACTAGGGATGGAACCCAGAGACATTCTACCTCCAAGCTACACCCCCAGCCCCATTTTTTATTCTTTATTTTGAAACAGGGTCTCACTAAATTGCGGAGGGTCTCACTAAGACCCTATTTCAAAATAAAAAATAAAATTGGACTGAGGATGTAGCTCAGAGGTAGAACACCCCTGGGTTCAATTCCCAGTAACACAACACACACACACACACACACACACACACACACCCACCCCCAAAACCATAATGCCTGTTGGAAGAGTTGGGCAAAATATGTGCATTTCAAAAATCCCTTCATCACAGCAGAGGTTCTACTCCCTGTAGAGTATTACTGGATATTCTAAAATCTTCTGAGAAAACCCTTCCGTTGGTCTCCCAATAGCTGTGTAGATGAGGATAAATTGCACACATCCTTGATGATTTCTTCCCTCTTTCTCTCTCAAGGAAGAGAAATCTCCTATTACTAATATTATTAATCACAGATCTAAATTTACTCCTCTCTCTCCTACCCAGAGTTAGGAATTATGTTAATGAGCATGTCACCTGCAACCACAGACTCACGAGAATGGCCTTGTGCTTTCTGTTCTATAGTCCCTTGAGCCTCGCCATGGCCCTTTCCCACGTACTTTCAGCTGTCTTTTCCGTGACATTCAGTAGCTTCTCTTTCCTGCTTGTTCCCTTCTGTAATTTGTGATACTGCAGGAAAGTGACAGAGGAAGTTGTATTTGCTGGTAGCTGTAGGGATGGCCGGTTCCAGATGACCAATTCTCAAGTGGGCCTGAGAGACTGTCAGGAGTGCTTCAGCGGAGCCGTAGTCCCTGTGTCAGGAGGGGTGCAGATCTGCACACCACTCAGCAAGATATTTAATCTGAAGACTGCTGAATTTAATGCAGTGTTCCTACTTCCTACAACTTCAAATGCTTTCTATCATACTAATTTTCCCTCCACACAAGTCTGCTGTAAAGGTGAGTTGTCTTTCTGTTTTGTTTTGCTTTATTATTCTTACTAAAGTACAAAAGGAAAACATGATCCTGGAATTACTGTTCCTAGCTAACATTTAACTTTGAGCAAATTCAGCATACCTTGGCTAGGTGGGCCTGGTATTATCTATAAAAGAATTTCCCCATTGCCCGTAGTTGGCATGATAGTTTGTGTTGGCACACATCATTTCAAACGTGAGAGATTTAACATCAGTATGTTAGTTTCCTGGGTTGCCATACCAAAGCACCACATCTGACTGACTTAAACAAAAGAGGTTTATATTCTCACAATTCCTGAGGCTGGGAGTCTGAGATCAAGGCATTAGCAGCCCTGGTTTCTTCTATGTTCCTCTGTGTGGTCTGGGTCCTAATCTCTTTTCACAAAGAATCCTGTTGTACTGGATTAGGGCCCATTCACATGAACTCTTTCTTAACTTAGTCACCTCTTTAAAGACCCTAACTTCAAATCCAGTCCATTCTGAGGTCCCGGGGCTGGCATCTTCAACTACCCTTCAATATAGATTTGGGGTCAGGGCACAATATAGCTCATAATGATCAGAATCCAGACAGCTCCTTGAAACAAGAGAATGCAGTGTGATTCTCAGCATTCACTCCTTCCTCTTCTCATTCCATTCTCCACATTTATGATCATGATCTCCCTACATCTCATAAAGAATGCTTAATCTTATTCCCAGTCTCCTCCCCCTGCCTTTGCCTTCCAGATAGACTCCAGTTCCTTAGTAGGAACTTTGGAGGAACTTAGTAGGAACGTAGCAGTTCCTACCCCCATATACACACTATTCTTTTTGCCTGGTATGTCCTTTCCCACCTTCTCTTTATTCAATTTGTTTCCAGGATGACTTCTGTTTATCAAATGCTAATGTCATTGCCCCCAGGGAGGTGTTAAAGTTGGGATCTGGAATGTTCCCCAAATCCTCCTGTGTTGAAAACATGGTTCCCAATGCAACAAGTTTCAGAGGTGGGGCTTCTAGAAGTGATTGGATCATAAAGACTCTGACCCCATCAGTGGGTTAATCCATTAAGTGGATTAACCCATTGATAGTTGGATGAACTGATGGGAAGTGGGACCTAGTTGGAGGAAGTAGGTCACTGGTTTATCATCTCCCTGACCCTCTTCCTCTTTGTAGGCTTCCCAGCTGCCATGAGCTGAGCAGCTCTCCTATGCCACACCCTGCCGCCATGACATCCTGCCTCCCCTCAGGCTCAGCTGAATGGAGTTGGCCAACCATGGACCGAGGCCTTGGAAACCACGAGCCAAAATAAATGTTTCCTCTTTTAAGGTGTTTCTGTCAGGTATTTTGGTGACAGTGACACAGAAGTAACTAATTCAGAAGAGTTCGTTGGGATTCCTAACCCAGGTACAATGCTATGCTCCCTCAGTACTCTGGGGGTCACTAAATCATGGACCTTATAAAAATGTACTGCAATGGGTTAGTTTTTTGTCACACCAGTAGAATGTAACTCCTGGGGAATTATATCTTCTCTGTATTCCCTGAGCCCATACCAACGTACCCGAGAATGCAGGGGTTTAACAATATGTTTTTGAATGGACTAATAAATGCATGAATAGATGAATCTACACAAGTCTTCCAAGCAGGTAACGTTAGCCACCTGCTCGGCAGGCTTTGATACACCTTGGGTGGAAATTCAGACCACTGCCAACTTCCAGCTGAATTGAGTTGGACGAGTTCCTCAGTAGCTCTAAACTTCCATATCCTCATCTAAAAATTGGCATGAAACCTACATCACTGGGTTTTTGTAAGGTTTTAGAGAGAAAAACAAATGAATAACCCTGAATATTGTGATGTCAAAATAATAGTAAGAAGAATTATTATTATCATTGTCACATATTAAATGAGCAAAGATCACAAACAGGGCTGACCAGCTCCCATCATTTGGAGGTTTTTTTACTAGTATTACTGATGAAATAGTAGATTGAGAAAATACAATCCTGTTTACTAAATAATTCTTCCCTGAATTATTCTGGAGTGAGACCAGTAGGCTGGGTCCACTAAAGTCAAAAGAGCTGGAAAGAAATCTCTAACAATCCATAAATCACAGCTATATTCCCAAGTTCAGATAGCCTTATAATTATCTGGCAGCACTAAGATCAATTCAAATGTATAATTAGTCAAAATGTAAAATGGTACTGATTATAACCAGTGGGGTGAGAAATAAATGTAATTAGAATAAAGGAGAACAAATACTCTAAGGAACTTTATAGTTAAGGGAAAGGGCAAAGTAGGCAAAAGAAGTCCAGAGCAGCTGGGCGTGGTGGTGCATGCCTATAACCCCAGTATTTGGGAGGCTGAGGCAGGAGGATTGCAGGTTCAAGACAGGTCTTAGCAATTTAGCAAGACTCTCAGCAACCTAGCAAGACCTTGTTTCAAAACAAAAAATAGAGAGGGCTGGGGGTATAGGAGGCTAAATACCTCTGGGTTCAATCCTCAGGAAAAAAAGAAGTCCAGGATTCTGGGAGTACTTTTTAAAATATATGGAACACATTGGAGAGCTTTTCCTCAAATCTGATCCTGCTCCAGCCTCTCCAGGAGGGCTGGCTGAAACCTAGATTACTGGGCTCCTAGAGTTTCTGATGCAGTAGGTTTGGAATAAAGTTCCCAGGTGATGCTGATGCTGCTGGTGAGGGGGAAATACCAAGCATTACTGGATTGGAATATAGGTAGAAGGGGTGCCCTGGGTTGGTATGGCTTGAACATGCAGGGTGCACATGGTAGAGTGTTGGTCTCTAATGTAGAGGATGTGAGGTGGAGAACCTTTAAGAGGCAGGGTCTGGTGGAAGATAAGTAGGTGATGGAGGTGTTGACCTCAAAGAGATTAGTGCCAGACTCAGCAGAGTGGGTGGGTTCCTGTCCCAGTCCACATTCTTACTGTTATAATACAAAACAACTGACCACATGATTTAGAGGAAGGAAGGTTAATTTGCTCACAGTTTTTTTGGAGATCTCAGAGTTTCAGACCATGTCAGGCAGGTTATGTCTGCAGATCTCAGGGCATGGTGGCAGGGTCAGCAACAAGAGGGAGCAAGCAAGCAAGGGGATTCAAAGACAAAAGCACAGTCTCTAAGGTCACACCTCCCAGGGACCTATCTTCTCCAGCCACATCCCACCTGCCAATAAACCCATCACAATGGATTTATCCACTGATGAGATTATAACCCTCATGACTTAATCATATCACCTCTGAACCTTAATGCATGAGCTCTTCAGGGGACATTCTATGTCTAATGATAACACTTCCCATGCATGTGAATTGCTATATAAAAAAGCAAGCCTGCCCCCTGGATCTCTCTGGCTTCCTGTCTCCAAGTGATCTCCCTATCACACAGGCTTCCACCAGGATGCCCTCTGTCATGTCCTGATGTGGCCAAGGATGTCCTCACCAGAGGCTGAACAAGTGGGGCTTCCCAACTGAACTTTCAGCCTCCAAACCTAGGGGATAAATCAGATTCTTTTCCCTGTCAAGTATCCAACCTGAGATATTTTGCTATAGCAGTAGAAAATGGACTCAAACAAGGGGAGTGAAATGTTTAGGAGAAAGAGGATATCATTGTGGAGCAAGATTTCTGTGTTGCCGGGCGTGGTGGCACACGCTTGTAATCCTAGTACTTTGGGAGGCGGAGACCGGAGGATCCGGGT
>PVJS01009100.1:40534-51448 GCA_004027185.1 Glis glis
TTCAATCCCCGGTACCGAAAAAAAAAAAAAAAAAAAAAAGATTTCTGTGATTTCAGGGATAAAAGATAAAAGAGGGAATAATCTTGAAAAAGAGGAAAGGGCCATCCATCTCTACCTGAGAGACTAGGGAAAGGAAACTGAGCTGGGATTTTACTAGAAGGTAAAGAGTAATGTTTCCAGGCATTTAGAAAAGTTATAACAGCTGGGCAGAGAAAGGCTGCTGAATATTTTGAGCTTTGGCCATTTTTGAGAATGTAGTTGAGATCAAGTACTATTTACTTCTATTCTGATTAAATATTAATTTATTTGAATGATTGCTTAGAATTGGTGGGCCATTTGCAAACTATTGTTTTTATAGATTATAATGGTTTTTTATACCGCAAATAATATCCCACCACCCAATGTTGGCAAACATCCTTTTCAACCTGATCTTCTAGCGGGGAAAAAAAAATTGAACTTTGTGAAGCAAAATTCAGGATGTTTCTTTAAACATTGCTGGTGTTCTTGTTACCATGTTCACACTTTGCTATTAGTAGCAGTGTTATGTAGATGGAGTTAAGACATTTTTAGGACTTGAAAATTTTTAAACTCTTAATAGATTTGGAGACATGGAACTCTTTTGAGCTGACCAGGTGAAAAATTCAAATGAAATAAAGAAGGGATAGAAAACCTGGAGTTAACTGGATTGTTCCTTTTCCCTCTAGAAATAGTGTTTTTCACTGCTTATCTATAAATGTCTTCCATAAAGCAGACCAGCTAAGACCTCTAGGATATCAAATCGATAGGGAGAACTTCTGGGGACTTCATGACTGTCTCTGTGCACTAAAATTGTGGCTTCTGGGAAAATGGTCAATGAACTCCACTCCTCCCCACCAAGAAGAGATCATGGACTCTCTGAACCAAGCCTGCGTGCATGGACTCTGCCTTTCACAGTGCTGTTTTCTTTGACTTCCAGACTTGATCTCAGTCTTCTGTTTTCATACAAGTGGTATTTAATTTTTATGCAAATGTTATGGAAATCATCTTTATCTTACTTCCAGAATTAAATTTATTTGGGGCACTAATGGAAATACACCCTATTAGGGGGTAGGGGGTCTGTCACTTTCTACTACGTTGACACCTACTGCAGACTTTGGTTTTCTACTCCTGAAATCCCAGGGACAAAAGACATTAGCAGATGAACTGCCAAGACCCCTCTGCTGACCCTGGCCCTCTAGTTCTAGAATGTCCAGTGACTCACTGCACATCCCCTTTTCTTTCCTTCTTATTTAAGACATTTCATCTGATATGTTTATCTTTAAATCTTCCAGGTTAGAGTCCTGCTTCTTTATCTCATTAGAATTTAGTCCTTTCAAAACCATAATGGGCCTACACCAAGAAAGTGACAATATGCAGTCCAGGCATTATATCACAATCATTTTTCTGCCTTCCGAAATCGGTTCCGTTAACATTTTTCATATCTCCTTCACAAAGCACTTTATGTAAGTATAATGTCACAGTGAGTTGAGTCTGGCTAACAGTGACATAGTTTAATGCTTCATAAACGTGCCAGTTTGTCCGCAGACTGAATGCTGAAAACTAACTGACAAGGTGACGGGCACCTCATTGCTTATGGTGATTTATGCAAAATGATTATAATTAATTTTTTTTCTTTAGGAATTGTCATGACTCGAATGCATATTGGTCTCTCCAGCCCTTGAGCCAATACCAGAGCGATGCTAATGTCACATTTCCTGCTCACAACTATGGAAATGATATGCAGATGCTGTGCGATAATAACCCACAGGACAATTGAAAAAATTTCCCTACGCTGACATTCTCACAGCTAGAATATTGCAATCCACCCACCCTAGACCCAGAAAAACTCTCATCCTGTGACATGATTCTAGGACCACCAGATGAAAAACAACATTCCTTATTTTGCTTTATGAGCACACCAAGTAAGCAAGTTTTGATACTGATTCACAAGCATTCCAAGAACTTACTCAAGACCACTTAAATGCAAAAAAAAAAAAAATAGTAAGTTACATAGGCAGCGATTCCTTTGTTTTATACCATGACAGGACAAGGAAAATGATTTTCTCTTTTTGTTTCTTGAACTCTAGTGAATGATCATAAGGAAATGCCCTTGTTTCTAGCTTCAAGTAGCTCTCCATGTGGTAGCCGATGTGTTAGCCGATGGATTGAATACTTTCAGGAAACAAATATCTTTAGGATGTGGTATAGTGTGAACAAAGATTTAGAAGTCATAGAGAGATTTAAAATTGTGTTTAGTTTCATTTTCTCAAAGCAATAAATCAACATTTTTGATACTTTGTCAATTGATGCTAATAAATGTATACATGCACAGCCAGGCACAGTGGTGCATGCCTGTAATCCCAGTACTTGGGAGGCTGAACCAGAAAGATTGCAGGTTTGAGGCCCAGCAATTTAGGGAGACCCTGTTTCAAAATTTAAAAAAAATAAAAAGGGCTGGGGGTGTAGCTCAGAGGTAGAATGCCCCTGGATTCAATCCCCAGTACCAAAAAAAGTATACATACTGCTATGCACACCATTCTACTTTGCCATGTGTATAGTTATATTTTATTTAAACATAAAGATTGTATTAATGCCAGTATAAATGACCAACATTAGTTTTGTAGCAAATGTCCAGTTCTGTGGCACTTACTCTGCAGACTTTCAAAGGACAGTGTTACCCTTGTTTGTGCACTTATGCGGTCAGTATTGCAGGCTTAATGTGTGTTATTTTGCATGCGATTTTCTTCGTGCAATTTTCTGTGCTATTTCTAGATATCAGAAAGTACTAAGGACTATTATGTTCTTTGCCTTGGAGCTGCAGTATGGAAAAAAGTCAAAATATACTTATGTGTTTTTTCTGTAAGAGGATTATTTGCACTTGTGCAGACAAATAAAATATCAGGTATAATTTTCTAAGAAGACCAAGCATATAAAACTTTTTTTCTTTAGACTTTTCAGTTTATATTCATTTGTTTTGCTTAGCAGAGAAATTTCACCTATAGCATCTATAGGAAATGACATATTCAATGTAACAGTAAAACGAATAAAGAATATAAGTGCTGCACAGGTTGACACATATTCTTTGTTTCTTCCGCAAGTGTGGGGAATACTGCACAAATGAGGTCACTGGAGGACTGCAGAGAGTAGTAATTAAACATTGTGGGGTTATTTGGACTCCTTTCATTGGCAAAACGAAACTTCAAAAGATTTTTGTAATGTCCCTAAAATTTGTAAAATCCCCTAAAACATTTATATTTAAATTTTAAAAGTCATCTCTAAAATTACCATTAACATTTTTCTCTACCTGATATCACTCATATCCAAAGTTTCTTCTCCATTCTCATTATGCAAACACAGGGGCACATTACAATTGTGTTTTGGTCTCATCAAGACTACCTAATTGCACATCAATCCCACGGACTTCTTCCTTCCCCAGAAAAATATCATTGCACCTTGAACTGCTTTCTGTTTTCTTTTACTTTCTTCTTTGAGGGAAACATGGAAGCAAAACCCAACAAAACACTTTCCGTCTCAGGCTTTTGTCTTCTTCTATGTAAAGAAACCCGATCCAGTGAATTCTCCCAGGGATGAGAGACTATCATTCACCCAGCATCCTTCTTGACAATTTAGGTCTGGTCAATTTCATAGTTCTGCCTCTTCTGTTTTTTTTTTTTTTTGCGGTACCAGGGATTGAACGCAGAGGCGTTCTACCTCCGTGCTACGCCCCCAGCCCTATTTTTTATGCTTTATTTTGAAACCGGGTCTCACGAGGTTGCGGAGGGCCTCACCAAGGAGAGAGAGAGAGAGAGAGAGAGAGAGAGAGCGAGCTGAGGCTGGCCGCGAACCCGGATCCTCCGGTCTCCGCCTCCCAAAGTACTGGGATTACAAGCGTGCGCCACCAAGCCCGGCTTTAGTTCTGCCTCTTCTATCAATATTATGTCCTTCCTATTTTCTGCCACAAAATATAATGCATGTATATAAAATACCTTGCAAATTGCAGAAAAATATTCCCCTTGTCAGGCTGCAGACTTCTCAACCAGCTGCTGTCTTTTTGACTTTCCTCCATATATCTGTCACCACATCTTGCCCCAGTCTTCCCTTGCTAACACACACACTCTGTAAAACCCTAAGTTCTTGGCTCCTAGATCCTGTATCTAAAATCAAACTCCCTTACATTTTCTGCATCTCCTTGGGATGTTTGGCTTCGCTCTAACTGAATGAAACTGGCCAGAATCCTACACCAGGACAAGGTCTTCTTGTCCCTGACCCAGCTTCCTTCCAGACACCATTTTTCTTCCTTGTTTCAACTCACAAAGCCCTCTGCTTGCTGTGTTTGGGAGTCTATTTTTATGGCCACATCTCCAGCTTTCTCACTTCGAAAGCAACCAAAGAAATACACCAGAGACATCAAACACCAATGAAACCAACACTTCTGGAACCTTTACATTGGAGGTTCCTGCTGTGAACTTTTTCCACTGCAAATTTTTGGTGACCTGTGCACTGTGGTCCCTGTACCCTTCCTGATCCTCCCATTGATCCCCCTGCTGCCCTGGTCAATGCAATACAGCATGCCACTGAACTGATGCACTCAGTAGGACTTCAGACTCGCTAATTTTTTAGACCTGCTGTCATGCACACTGGGCCAGTCAGTCCCTAAACTGGAGAAAAGGTAATTATTCATTCCACACATTTTCTGTTTTTACTCCAGGAATGCTAACCAATGCTCAGGTGGCAGGGAAAAATGATTATACACTGCTTTCTGCCCACCTCATCTGTCTTCAATCCTTGCCACCAATGGTTTTCCATCTTTAGTTCACCTTTCAGTATAGTGTCCATGTATAATTTCAAATTCATACTTAAAGATCAACCTTATTTTTTTGCAGTACTGGGGATTGAACCGAGGAGTATTCTACCTTGGAGCTACACCCCCAGCCCTATTTTTTTTATTCTTTATTTTGAAACCGGGTCTCACTAAGTTGCGGAGGGCTTCACTAAGTAGCTGAGGCTGGCCGCAAACCCAGATCCTCTGGTCTCAGCCTCCCAAGTACTAGGATGACAAGCGTGCGCCACCACGCTGGAGTAAAGATCAAATTTTCTGAAAATTGAATTTGAGCAGGTAAATCAAAGATTTCCCACAATACATGATTTTAATTGGTGTCTCACTTTTTCAGTCCTTTTTCGACACAAGAAGTATAAGGAACTAAAATGGCATCCATATTCTATTTAGAATTTACTAGATGCTAAACAAGTCAACTATAGGTATCTCCTTTTTGAATTCTCCATAGAGTTGTGTTGTAGTTATCTCCATTTGTATAAATAAGGAAACAGTCTAAGGGAGGTTAAGGCAGTCACCCAAGGTCTTGGTAAGAGAATCTCTAGTCAATCTCTTCTGTGGAAACATTCCAAGCACCAAGCACCTTCCCCCCGCCCCATTAGCATCTAGCATAGAAAGTTCTACTTGCATCAAAGCTGCTATTCTTTGATCACAGGTACTAAAACAGTCATACATCATTGACATTAGATATAAAAACACAGATTGATGCATAGATTAAAACCTGGTAATTTGAACAAGACTTAGTATATAATATGTAATTGGTTTTGACTATCTATCTATCTATATATATATATATATTTTTTTTTGCAGTACTGGGGATTGAACCCAGGGGAATTCTACCTCTAAGCTACACCCTCAGCCTTATTTCTTTTTATTCTTTATTTTTGAAACAGGGTCTCACTAAGTTGTGGAGGGCCTCACTAAGTAGCTGAAGCTGGCTGCGAACCCAGATCCTCCGGTCTCAGCCTCCCAAGTACTGGGATTACAAGCATGTGCCACCACGCCCGGCTCTTTTGACAACATTTTTTAAAGGAATGGTGGGTTCCTTGAACTTAGAAAGTCAACTTGTGAAATCTGAGTAACTCTGATGTATCAGGGCAGCCAAACCCATTTACCAGACCAAACTCAATAGAACCTAAGACTAAAACAATGTGCTCCACAAGAGGGAAAGAGTCACAAGATTACCAGTGGAGAAAGGATGTGGTGCTGGTATCTACAACTGGTCTTCTTGTGAGCTCAGGAAAGATGTGGGAGATTCCATCTACACATCTCCACCTTCAGCCTGCCATGCTCTACCTGGAGCGGTGAGAAAGTCTAACCTGGATGTTGTCCTTAGATCTTCCTTTTCATTTCTCACTAGGTCTTTGGAGACCTGGAGGCAGAGACAAAGTCCCTTCCACATTCCCCATGCGCGGGGAGCCTGCATCTCTGGGGGAAAAGGCTTCTTATCAACAACCAGAAAATAAGGTCTTACACAGATGAATCCAGTTACCTAGGGGCCAGTAGAAAGCTTTAGAACACAGCTGTGTTAATCTGAAACCCATGTTGTTTTGTTCAAAATAAAGAATAAAAAAATAGGGCTGGGGGTGTAGCCCGGAGGCAGAATGCCCCTGGGTTCAATCCCTGGTACCACCAAAAAAAAAAAAAAAAAAGAAAAAAAACTATTTCTGCTGTATGTTTCTTTTAAAAAATTCTACTGCTTTTTCCCCCTGTTTTTCTTAAGCCTGTTGCTTTTCAACTCTATTGCTTTAGAGAAGATAAATGATCACCTATTTTTACAAGTCTCTCCTAAAAGTTACTATTATGTATCCTCTCTCTAGTGCCCACTTGCTGTAAACAAAAGAGTATAACTCTCTCTCTCTCTCTTCCTGTATTGGTTTCTGTTTCTTCACTCAGTTTCTCTATCAGGAACCTGGGCACCTCTCTACCCGTATGCCTCCATGAATACCTTATAATTTCTGTCACTAGACTTTGGACATTCCTGGCAGGTGCAACGCTCTTTGTCCAACTCCACTGCCTCCTTTTCAGACCTACCTGTGCTCCTGCAGGGGATAACTTGTACCCTCCATTTCCATTCTTTCTCCCCTGTCCATCTTCCCAAGTTTCACCAGCACCAACACCCCAGAAACAATCCTCCTCGCTTCCTAGCCCTAGGGCACGGGGTTTGAAAGCACGGTTTCCACGTGAGCATTTGTGAGAGATGCAAATCTGTAGGCTTGACTCAGCCCTACTCAATCAGAAATTGTGAGGATGGTCCCAGCAACCCTTGGCTTAACAAGTCTACCAGGTAATTCCAATGTGCACCCAAGTTTAAGACCCACGGGCCAATCTCTAGAAGAGTAGCATCAAGTGCCTTCCCACCTGAACCCAACCTACACTTCCATCCTCAACAACCTCATTCCCCTGCCTCTTGCGCTTTCATTGCCCATGCCCCTGCGCCAGCCATGCCCGCTATTCTCACATCTTGCCGGTCCTTCCTCCCCTCCATGTCATTGCAAAGACAATATCCTACCTTCTCCACCATGTCCTGTCTACATAGCTCTCTCAGCACGTTCCCTCCCAATGAGATCAGGGGTCGTCGTTCTTCCCTCTCTCAGTGTCAGAATAGGGAGAAACAGTCTGATGCCTAAATTAAGGGGCTTTGGAGCAGTAGTGTCAGGTGTTGGACCTTAGCAATTTCACCTATCAACTGCATTTCTTGGTCTCCTAAAGCTTTATTTTCTTCACCTTTAAAGTGAGGACAGCCGGGCATGGTGGCACACGCTTGTAATCCCAGTACTTGGGAGGTTGAGACAGGAGGATTACAGGTTCGCGGCCAGCCTCAGCTACTTAGTGAGGCCCTCCACAACTGAGTGAGACCCTGTTTCAATATAAAGAATAAGAAATAGGAGCCAGGCATGGTGGCGCATGCTTGTAATCCCAGTACTTGGGAGGCTGAGACAGGAGGATTACAAGGTCGCAGCCAGCCTCAGCTACTTAGTGAGGCCCTCCGCAACTTAGTGAGACCCTGTTTCAAAATAAAGAATAAAAATGAGGGCTGGGGAGTGTAGCTCGGAGGTAGCATGTCCCTGGGTTCAATCCCCAGTACCACAAAATAAAATAAATAAAGTGAGGATAACAGTAATTACCTCAAAAGTGCATTGAAAACTTGAGATCATTTACATAATGCATACAGCATAGAACAGAATATACCTGCATCTTTTAAAATATTAAATCATATAATATTTGGTACACACAGAAGACTGGGCAATGAGCTTATACAGTCTACCAGTCAATTGACCTCCCTTGTGTGTATCACTGAACATGAGAATGCAAGTATTAGCAGCGATTGCTGCTGTCTGTGTCTCCCCTTCTCACCTCCATCACCTTCACCCACAATGAACTGTCCTGAAATGCACCCTTGTCTTCCTTTTCAAACTGTAGTTGTGACATATGCAAATGAACTGAAATGCATTGCTTTATTTTAGTGCGTATTGAATGTACATTCAGAGCACTCCAGTCTCTTCACACTTCCCCATTATTTCAGCGATGAAGAGGCAGAAGGAAAATTCCTAAGCATCCTTGGACAGCCCGTATGTGTTTCTGGGATGAAGAATGTAGGCGCGATGAAGGCAGAAGGGATCTCTGAGTCCCTTCTTTAAGAACCCAGGCCTGTTAATAGTGACTCCTGAAATAGTTGCTATTTCACCCAATCATTATTTAATGGGCAATAAAAT
This sequence comes from Glis glis, assembly GCA_004027185.1. Taxonomy (NCBI): domain Eukaryota; kingdom Metazoa; phylum Chordata; class Mammalia; order Rodentia; family Gliridae; genus Glis; species Glis glis. The sequence continues at coordinate 49,103 of PVJS01009100.1, forward strand.
ATCTCATCTTCATCTCTTGCAATAGGTGACATTATTGTGATGGATTTGAGAACAAGGCTCACAAATTCTCCTTAATGTTTAGTAGATACAAGGCATGACTGATTACTGCCAGATCTGTCTGGCTTTATATGGGAAGAAAAATTAAATATAGTCACCACGACTTACTTGGCAACTAACACTTTCCAACTACCGTGAGGGCCAGCAACAATTCTATGAGGCTGAGGTGACCACTCCTATTGGTGGCTCAGCAACTATCTCCACTGAGTCACTAGGGCCAGTATACGCAATTGCCATGTGTCACAGAAGGGATTTCAATTGAGTGACAACCACTTCCAGAGTCCTTGCCATTGACAGCTCTGCGACAAGTCTCAGGCTGAGAAAACCAAGGGGAAGGGAATTGTGCCCTGACCTCCTTATTTAATATAAAATAATTTTAGCATCTTAGTGAACTTGTATGAAAAAATCCTATTTAATAAATTGGCCAAATATGTCAGTGAAGAGCTCTGGCATGCTGGAAAGACAAGTAACGGAAAATCCAGACTGGTCATCTGTAGGGTGGAGTGGTTGGACCAGAGGACAGAAAGGGCCCTTCCAAGTCCGAGATTGGCTGTATGATTTCACTTTCTAATTATAAATCTTAATTAGGCTGTGCTACATGGTGAGCAGCTTGGAGATAATACTGATTTATGATTAATCCCTTTCCTTAGTGGTTGGCCAGTGCCTGCTTCCGGGAGTTTCAAACCATTAAAGATGACTGAATTCAAAGAGTTAATGTGGAATTTTGACCTAAATGAAAAACAGACTCTAAGGTTGCTTTTCTACTTTTTTTTTTTTCGGTACCAGGGATTGAACCCAGGGGTGTTCTACCTCCATGCTACACCCCCGGCCCTATTTTTTATACTTTATTTTGAAACCAGGTCTCGTGAAGTTGCAGAGGGCCTCACTAAGTAGAGAGAGAGAGAGAGAGAGAGAGGGAGAGAGAGGGAGAGAGAGCTGAGGCTGGCCACGAACCCGGATCCTCTGGTCTCCGCCTCCCAAAGTACTGGGATTACAAGCGTGCGCCACCACGCCCGGCACACTTTTCTACTTTAATTTAACTGCTCCAGTCTGAAGGTTATTCAAGCACGTCCTCAGATGCTGGCTGGCTGGGTACCAATGGCGAGGTGACACTAACACAAACCCCTAAGACTTTCAAGAAATTCCAGTGATAAACCCAGGCTAAATGGCATCAATTTGTTCTTCCTATGGCCGAGTAAAATTCCATTGTGCATGCGCCACCTTTTCTTTATCCATTCATCTGTTGACAGACACCTAGTGGGTTCCACAACGTGGCTGTTATGAGTTGGGCTGCAATGAACATGGGCATGCATGTGTCACTATAGAATTTGGACTTTAATACTTTTGGAATAGCTAGAAAGAAAACAAGGAACAAATGGGACTTTGGATAAATAAAGAGAGAGACCAGTAGAATAATGGAAGAGGAATGAAGGAGGGAGGTAGGGAGGAGAAAAAGGAGGACTGAGGAAGGAAACAGTCCACATAATGTGAACATCTATAAAGGTATCGTTACCAATCTCACTAACATGTACAGGGTGGGGAGAAGGGGCAGTGGAATGGGATTCAAAGGAAAATACACCAAGTGATGTTTGTATGTATGTTTGTATCACTTTGAATCTCACAATGCTGTATGATTACAATGGACAAATAAAAGTACTTTTAAAAGTAAAAAAATTAAAAACACTATGACTTTCAAAATGCCTTTATATCTGTTATAGATATTTTTAGAATACCTTTAGGAGATGAGTCCATCATAGTTACTGACTGAATAATAAAACTATTTCCAACAAGTATGACTCTGATTAAATATGTCCATTCTTTACTGAATACATGCTGATTTCATGAATACTAAAATTATTTCTATTATGTGATATAGAAAATGGAGTGCTAAGCTTGAGTAAAAATGGATTACATGATTGAGATACAGATAAATAATAAAAAATAAAGTTTAGGAACAGAGCAAATACACTATTCAATAAAGCAAGGCTCAAGATTAGCAAACTTCATTATATAACCTCAGCCAAATAAAAATTTTACAAAAATGATTCTTAACTTTTGATCTAAGCTGGGTGTGGTGGTGCACGCTTGTAATCACAGTACTTGGGAGGCTGAGACAGGAGGATCCGGGTTTGTGGCCAGCCTCAGCTACTTAGTGAGCTACTTAGTGAGACCCTGTCTCAAAATAAAGAATAAAAAATAGGGCTGGGGCTGTAGCTCGGAGGTAGAATGTACCTGGGTTCAATCCCCAGTACCGCAAATAAATAAATAAATAAATAAATAAATAAATAA
>PVJS01009101.1:0-18566 GCA_004027185.1 Glis glis
TGTTGGTATAATCTCACATATACACATTGTTTATGACAGTAATTCCATGGATTCACTACTTTCTTACCCTTCCCCTTCCCTTGTATCCCTTCCCTAGCACCTCTGAGGGTTCTCCATTGTCATTGGAGACCCTTTTGTGTCCCCACTACTCCCTATATTGCGCATATTAGTGAAAACATATGACCCTTCATTTTGTGTGCATCAACAGATGAATGGATCACAAAATTATGGGAAATACACACAATGGAATTCTACTCAGCAATAAAGAAGAACAAAATAACAGCATTTGCAAGAAAATGGAAAGATCTGGAGAACATTATGTTAAGCGAGATTAGCCAATCACACAAAAAACAAATAATCTAATCAAAAGTGTGCAATTGAACTGAATAGATACTTCTCAAAAGAAGAAATACAAATGGCCAATAAATAACAAACATCCTTTGCAATCAGGGACATGCAAATCAAAACTACACTGAGATTCCACCTAATTCCAGTTAGAATGGCAATCATCAAGTATACAAATAATAATAAATGCTAGTGAGGATGTGGGGAAATAAAAATTCTTATACACTGTTGGTAGGAGTGTAAATTAGTAAAGTCACTATGGAAATCAGTATTGAGGTTCGTCAAGAGGTTAGGAATAAAACCACCATATGACCCAGCTATACCACTCCTTAGTATCTTTCCAAAGAAGTAAAGTCAGAATACTATAGTAATACATGCATGTACATGTTTATAGCAGCACAATTTGCAATAGCCAAATTATGGAACCAACCTACGTTTCTGTCAACAGATGAATGGATAAAGAAAATGTGGTATATATACAGAACAGAATTCTACTCAATAATAAAGAGAAACAAAAGTATGTCATTTGTAAGAAAATGGATGGAACTTTAGAACATCATGCTAAGTGAGATCAGCCAGTCTCAGAAAATCAAGGGTCCTATGTTTTCTCTCACATGTGGAAGCAAGAGAATTTTCTAATTCTGGAAGATTTTCAATTATTAGTTATGTGAAATTTTCCTATCCCGAATTAATTCTTTTCTGTTAAAAATTTTATTTGGTATAAATTGGATCTTCTCATTTTAACCTCCATGATTCTTTTTGTATTATCAACCTTTATCTTTCTTTTCTTTCTTCTTTTTTTTTACAAGAAGCAGAACAAGAGATTTATTATAAAAGGAAAGTGCACACTCGAGAATGGGTGTTCGGGCAGTCTCAGGGAGGGTGAGTCACACCTCCTTGCCCCTGCTCATAGCACCTGTTATTTATATATCATGCTGAGTGATTATTATATGTATGTGGGTATGAGGCAATATGGGAGTTCTAGGTAGAAACCAGTCACCTTATTAGCATCTTTCATCTCCTTTCACATGGGTCTTACTATTGCAATAGTTGGTCATCTTGACATTTTGGTCAAAGTCCTTGATGTGCATGCCTCGGGGGTATTTGTTCCCTGATACCTTGTAGCTATCCTGTGACTTCCTCGCTATTGTTTTATAAGTTAATCAGCAAGCAGTGGTCAGGGTTTTATGGTGACAGAAAGTAGGTGAGGTTTGTTCAGGAGATGTTTGTCCTATATGCTTATAATTTCACAGTTATTCCTTTGTTGAGACTTAGCATTCTCTGTACCCCTCAGTTTTACTATCTCACTCCTCCCCCACCCCCAGAGACTTAGATCCCTTATTCTTAAGGGGTTGCAGAAGGAGGATGGTTTATCTTCCATGGATGCTTCAAGCTGGAATGGGATGTAGTCCCTACCTATCGAGGGATCTAAAGTCTCTTCCTGCTTAATTCAGAAAAGACAGAGAGAGGCTGGTCTCAGTTGTTGGGGAAAAGCTGAAATCCATTCATCGCCATCATTCTGGCTACTTGCCTAGAAAAACAATTAGATAATTGAGATAGTATCCCAAAGCAACAAAATAATCTACAGCACAAGAGTCACCCAACACCAAAGAGGGTCAAAAGGAACATTAATACTGTTTGCCACAAACTTCCTCTACTCCACCAAGAGAGCCGAGTTTTTGGGCTAGGGGCTGAATTGTCAGTCATTCCCTTTACCTGGGAACTCAGATCTTGCAGGGCTATAGGAACATTGCCTAACTTCCCCTCTCTATTCTTTGTGAATCTAGTATTATTATGTTTCAATTATCTAAAGCTCTTAGTTACATAAATAACCATATTTACAATTTCTTTATTTGATTTTTTTCTTTAACCCCCCCCCTTTTTTGGTGTCTCTTTGCTTATAGGATTTTATTTCTTTCTTGGTACCATAAATTATTTAAAAACACATACTTTGTAGATACTTTATATTGCTTTATTTCACAAGTTTTTTAGGCATGAGTTCTCCTGTTTGTTGCATCTGCTTTTTCCCTCTCATAGTAGAAATCTTTTTTAGGAATTCCTTCTCTCACGTACCCCCCTTCCTTCTTCCTTTCCTTCCTTTCTTGTTTCTTTTCCGGTGTGTGTCCTATAAGCTCTAGGTTATAGTAGCAGTTTTTCAAAGCGATTTTTATTTTACATCTTCTAGTGCCCTCACGAGCTTAATTAGTCCAAAACCAACTTTTATATAAATTATTGGAGTTTTATGCCCCTCTAATATATTGTAAATTTGAAAATTCTATATGTGGAGTTAATTCTTGGGATTTCTAAGATACTTTAAGAAAAGTAGAATCCTTGTCAGATAAAGAAACATATCTGTTTATTGGGACTTTCTGGGCCTAAGGGTCTAACATTTCTAATTCCATTTTAATAAAATAGATTTCCCATGATTTAATCTTATTTGGTGATTATAGTTCCAGCTCTGTGGTTTTTTTGGAATCATGACTGTCATTTGGTCTTGCTTGTGTAACACCGCCTTGTTCTTTACACGTTGGGCTCATCTTAGATCTTAAATGTCCCTCATCTCAAATTTATATCCCATACTAAAGTGTTGCCTTATGTGTTTTACTCTTCTCAATTCAAGTTCTTGGTATATGTCATTTTTCAGTATTTCCAGGTTGGCTATGTTTTTTTCATTAGATTTGTTTATCATGTTATACTCAGAAGTGTTAAGAATTAGGACTGTAATAGAAATCCATATTATTTCAATCTACTATGTTGTGAGACTTTCAGTCATTTTTATATGCATGTTTTACTTTTTGTCTAATTATAAATTTGCATAGACTGAATATTGTCTTTTTCCTATTAATAAGTTTCTTGTTACATATGAAAAATCCCTTGAAGAATATTAAAGTATTTATTCTTTTAGACTTCATCTGTCATCATCCGAATAATATAGTCTTGTTTCATCACTAACATTTAGTGCTGGGTAATATATTGAATTTTTAAAAATTAAACTTTTATTGGTAACCATAATTATACATCATAGTGAGATTCCAAGTACTACATTCATACATACATACATCATTTAGTGTATTTTCCTCAGTACCCCCCTCATATTTTTTGTTAAATTAAGAGTTAATGTTGACACAGGTTTACTATACCTATATCTGTATATTACAGTGTGGATTTTCTAGTAGGCTAATGAATAGCATACTGTTTTAATTGCATTAGAAACCCAGAATAATAATATTTGAAAGAGATTTTGGTTTCAAAAAAGAGGTCAAATGCTAAGAATATTTTAAAAGCAGTATTTAAGTGAATTCATTGTAATCCAGAGTCTGACTTTATGGCTCATAAACTAATTCTACCTTTTTTATATTAAAACCTTGATCAAACTTAAGTGCTGACTCTTGCAATCATAGTTCACAGACAGTGGAGTGAAGTCCAGAAGTTAGATGGTTGACTCACAGTGAAAAATGTGTCAGGAAGAATGAATGTGTTTTCTTGTTATCTTGGTCATTATCATTTTCTCTCTATATAGGCTAATATATGAAAAGAGAATTATCAGATAATTGTTATAGGTTATTTTGGAATCTGAACAAGAATGGCCATTGAACAAGTTGTTCAGGCTCAAAACTTTATATGTTGGTTCCTGGAATAGGAAAATATCTGTTCAGTGGGCCCTCACTCTCATTCATCTGACACCTGCTCTCCCCGATTGATAGTACTTAAATCCCCATTGCTTGCGTTTTCTCAGTGTCTCCTTTGTATTTATATTTCTATTGCTAAATAATATTGCTTGGAGTTTCCATTTGCCTCTTTGAATCATGTCCCGATCTTTGATCAGATTCTGGTAAGTTTTGTTAGCCTTGAAGCCATTCGTTCTCTCCCTTTAATGTGACAGGCTTTGAAGTACTGCTACTTCTAATGTGCCTTTGTCTACTCTGATTATTGATATAACTAGTTGCTAAGATTTATCACACTCTTCCTATTACTTAGGTATCATGCCATGTTCTTTTATATGTATTCTCCCATATAAATTTAAAACTCAAAACTATGAAGTAGAAGTGTATTATACCTATGTTGTTGATGCATAGAGTTCTATATGACTTCAAAGAAAGTGACAGAGTCATAGTATATTTACTCTAGAACTCTAGAGCATTTCTTTCTTTCTTTTTTTGTGGTACTGAGGGTTGAACCCAGGGGCACTCTACCACTGAGGTATACCTCCAGCCCTTTTTATTTTTTTTTAATTTTGAAACAGGGTCTAAGTTATATGCTGGCCTCGAACCTGTGGTCCTCCCATCACTGTCTCCCATGTACTGGGATTATAGGCATGCACCACTGCACCAGGCTATTCTAGAGCATTTGCAACTACTTTAACCTTCACTGGTTCTTGGAATAAAGAGAGAGATATATGCCCCTCACAAATTGGAGCAAAAAAAATTATAATTACTAGATCAGGACTGTAGTGATCATCCTCACTTTATACTTGAGGAAACAAATCTAAGAAGGTTGGGTTTTACCTAAAGCCAAAATTCAATTAATTACTATCCAACCTGGGAATGGAGCCAGGATCTTCAGACTCTGAGTCCTGGGGTCTTTCCAATATTATTTCCCCCTCCTCATTTCCCCTTCCACAGCTCCACTTCTTGATAGGTGAATCATTTTATCTTTAGTGTTGCCTGCAGAGATAAGTCACTGTAATGATTATGGTTATATATTGAGTAATGATATTGTTATCCCTGTGAGGACACCTGTTACCATACACATGTGAAGACATTACTAGAGGAGCATCTTAAATGTGATGATGATTTTTCTTTTTCCTCTTTTTTCTCTCTGAACTATGCATAATTTTTAGTCCAGTGAGCAAATATGGATGTTTGCAACACAGTATGGAAAATTAGGACTATGAATTCTGAGCTTCAAATAAAGTCCTAAACAAACCAACACAATCTATGGGAAAACTCTGATGTAGTACTCAGTCATCTAAAATTGCTAAGTAACTACTTCAGAGAGACATCTCACCAGGAGCATTCTCTTTTATTATATCCTGAGTGAAAAGTTTGTGGCTTTGCCAAGCATGGCTACTTTTTAGTTAAATTTCATTCTGCCAAAAATGATCTACAGAGTCAATGCAATCCCTATCAAAAGACCAACATCATTTTTGGCAGATCTAGAAAAATCAGTCATTAATTTTATATTGAGAAACAAAAGACCCAGAATAGCCAAAGCAATTCTCAGCAATAAGAACCTTGCAGGAGGCATCACAATTCCTGACTTTAAATTGTACTACAGAGCTATAGTAATAAAATCAGCATGGTATTGGCACAAAAACACACACATAGACCAGTGGAACAGAAGATACAGAAACAAGTTTACAAACTTATAGCAAATTGATTTTCGACAAAGGTGCTAAACACATACATTGGAGAAAAGGACAGTCTTTTCAACAAATGGTGCTGGGAAAACTGGTTATCTACCTGTAGAAAAATGTAACTAAATCCTTACCTCTCACCCTGCATAAGAGTCAACTCAAGATGGATCAAAGACCTGGAAGTTAGACCAGAGATTGTGAAATTATTAGAAGAAGGCATAGGTTCAACATTCCAGCATATAGGCACAGGTAGACACTTCCTCAACAAGACCTCCAAAGCACAGGAAATTTAAACAAGAATTAATAAGTTGGATAGCATTAAACTACAAAGTTTCTACTCATCAAAGAAAACCATCAAGAGCCTAAAGAGAAAGCCTATGGAATGGGAGAAGATCTTTGCAAGCTATCCCTCTGACAGAGGTCTAATATCTAGGATATACAAAGAACTTAAAAGACTTTACACTAAAAAAAACAAATAATCCAATCAAGAAGTGGGCAACTGAAATGAATAGACACTTCACAAAAGAAGAGGTACAAATGGCTAATAGATACATGAAAAAATGTTTAACATCATTAGCAATCAGGGAGCTGCAAATCAAAACTACTCTAAAATTTCATCTAACCCCAATTAGAATGGCAATCATTAAGAAGTCAAGCAACAACAAATGTTGGTGAGGATGTGGGGAAATTGGGACTCTTCTACACTGTTGGTGGGATTGCAAACTAGTTCAACCACTGTGGAGATCAGTGTGGAGATTCCTCAGAAAACTGGGAATGGACCCACCATATGATCTGGCTACACCACTACTGGGTATCACACCAAAGGGATTGAAACCAGAAAACTACAGTAATATATGCATACCCATGTTCATAGCGGCACAATTCACAGTGGCCAAATTATGAAACCAACCTAGGTGTCCATCAACAGATGAGTGGATTACAAAATTGTGGGAAATACACACAATGGAATTCTACTCAGCAATAAAGAAGAACAAAATAAGAGCATTTGCAAGAAAATGGAAGGATCTGGAGAACATTATGTTAAGCGAGATCAGCCAATCACAAATAAAGAAGGGACATATGTTTTCATTAATATGTGCAGCTTAGGGAGTAGTGTGGACACACAAGGGACTCCGGTTAATAATGGAGAACCCTCAGTGGGGCAAGGGAAGTGGTACAAGGGAAGGGAAGGGTAAGAAAGAAGTGAATCAATGGAATTACTATCATAAACAATGTGTACATGTGAGAATATACCAACATCATTCTCGGTACTTCATATGGGTGGGAGGAGGCAGGGGGGCACTAAGAGCAATGTGCATGTATATTAACATCAAATAGATATTCATTGTGATGTGAGATTACAATGCACCAATAAAAGCATGTTAAAAAATTTCAGAAGCAATATCATTGTCCAGCTGAGCTTCTATATAAGTCAACCATCTCTTTTTATTGTTTAAATGATTTAAATAGCATGGTAAAGGGTTCATTCTTTCAAAGCCAGCAATATATAGAAATTGAATGCCTATAATTGCATATGGGAGGGTATTTGGCTTTGTTTTAAAAATTTTAGGGAATGTTATGCCCATGCAAAGTGTTAGGTTGGCAGGTTGAAAGATCAAAGTTCTTTGTTTATGTATAACATGTATGTGGAAGTTAAGAACCCCTCTAGCCTGTCGTGCCGGTGTGCACTAACTCTTAATAATAGCTGCCAATTCCAGCAAGGGAGAAAGCAGTTAAGTGGCCATGCTCATCGCTCCTTTGCTGAACCTGACAAGCAAGGTGACATTGTGTTGATTCATTACCCATCAAGTCACAAGGAGTGGAACAAATGACACATTATTATCCCGTGTAGCCAAAACAATATCCCTCAAGAAAACAATTCCTTAGGTGCCGCAAAGAATGAGAACCTGTAGGTTCAGAGTTAGATTTTCAAACTTAAAAACTGACTAATCAATATCGAATCAAAAAGAATAATTTATTTTTCTATGAATAAAGTATCTTTCCCCCTTACTTCTCATCTTTAGGGGATATATTTGTGATAAAATTTTAATTAACATTTAAAATGTAATTTCCCATTAAAATGTAATGTTATCTGCCCAATTATTTGAAATTTAGAAAATTAATTTAAATTTAAAAAACTGGCAAAGTGAATGACTTTGTGCTTTGGTATCTATCCTTGTTTAAAAAACTGGGAGGTGGGATTTTTCCAATATTAACAACCAGTTAAAGCCAGGTGTGGTGGCACATGCTTATAATCCCAGTACTTGGGAGGCTGAGACAGGAGGATCGCAGGTTTGTGGCCAGCCTCAGCTACTTAGTGAGGCCCTCCGCAACTTAGTGAGACCCTGTTTCAAAAATAAAGAATAAAAAACAGGGCAGTGGATGTAGCTCACAGGTAGAATGCCCCTGGGTTCAGTCCCCAATACTGCAAAAAAAAAAACTAGTTAATATTAACTACTTTTATTTCATTTCTGTACAGTTTTAAAATTTGGGATGAACTGAAATAAAAGATTGTTGTAGACCAGAGTTCTAAAATGGGATAGTCTACTCTTTATCAACCTCAACTTCTATAAAAAGAGTTTCCCCATGGTTAGTTAGCAAATATTTATTCAGTGCCACACATACACCAGAGTTTGATAGGTACTGAGGTTATCAACATGGTTTCTGCTCCCCATAAGCTTACTATATAGGAGGAGAGACATACAAGTAGAACAGTGACACACTAGACAGGATGATTAGGAAGAAGATGGTGATATGCCCTTGCCTTTAAGAGGCATCAGGTAACACTGTGTGTTGGAAATAACAGTGGAGCTGAATCCTACTGGACAAGAATCAAGCAAGCGGTGCGAAAGGGAGGACAGGGAGATTCCAATCATAAAACAATAATAATAATACCACACAGTCAAGCCATACTGGAAATACTCTCATCTAAAGTAAACCATTCCACCCAACTCCTTAGAACTACTGTCTGAGTTGGAAAGAATCCCTATTTCCCATCATTAAACAACAACAACAAACAAACAAACAAAACTGGCTTTGTTTTAATAATAATAGTCTTCACTTCCTTTGCATTTGGTATTGCCCTTTTTTAAAAAAGGGAATAATTCATTTTATTTCATTAAGTATTTTCTAGTCATCTATTCAATGCCTAACTGAATCATCCATTTTTTTTCTATGTAACTGATTTAAATACAGGAATTTTTCTATTAATTGTATCAATTCATTGAATTTTAAATATTTGCTTCAAGGTGAACTACCAATATATTTAGATCTAGAATTTCCTGCAAGAGCAGTATTCTATTCAAATTATTGTAAAAATAAAAGTACCCATATTTTCATTGGAAAGAATTTACTTCACTGAGAATTTTCTGTCATAATGCACATGATTCTAGATAAGGTAGCACTTAGTCACTTGTGTCTAAAGGGGAAGTATTTATTCACTGTTACCTATGTGCCAGTTTATGTTAGGTACTGAGGTTATCAACAAGTCTCCCAGCTTCCACGAGTTTACTATATGGGTAGAGAGATGTATAAAAAATAGGACAGTACCTTACTATTCAGATTTAAATTAGCAGCTAGAATAAATGGATGATTGAGTGAGACATAACACACAGTAGATGTCTAGAATATGTTAAATGAAATAAAAATTAACTACTTCCTCGTAAAAGACAACACCATACTTTTTCTGGTTTTATTTATGCTTTTCACAGTTCAGTTCAACAACTACTTACTTTCAATACAAAATTCATTTGCTTTCATCATTTATAAGGCATATATATAGTACAAAATATGCTTTTCTAGTCACAGATCATCTCAAGAAATGAGAGAAGTTTAAACTTCAGACTGAAAATATTAACACAATGGGTTTCAAAGCCTTTAGTTGCTAAAGTTTTGAAATCTTTCTTATGCAAATATCAGTGGTGTGTCACAGAGGACTTTAAGAAATCAATTTTTTTCCCCTGTTAAACACAGTAGCATTTTAGGATACTGTGTGATAGCTTCTCTGTTTTTGTAACAGTTCCTGAAACAGATCTTTTCAAGCATAGTAACAAGTATGAATTGTGCTGGCCCAAAGGCTGTGAAAACCAGAAACTGTGAAATGGAGTTCAAGCACAGCCCTTCGTAGCTGGCAGAAGTTTGGGCAGTTTGGTCAGCAGTTTCAACAAATACTTTGAAAACTTTATCTGTAAATATATATGCATTCTTGTACTGAGCTCTTATGAGTATTAAAAGGTAAGTTCTTTATTTTTCCATCTATTATGCACATTTTGCTTTTGTGGAAATAAAGACCACTCATTGAGTACATGTGCTAGTTTCACGGCTGATTGAAATGTATAAATAATTGATACATACTGGATTTACTATCTTTCATTGCAAACTGCTTTATACATGATACCAGGATTACGGCTTAGGGAATGAAGTGGGTGTGAACCACATTTCAAAAGTCCAATCTTATTATTCATTATTTCAAATACTTCTGTTTCATATATTTTTTCAAAGGTCTAATTCAACCATAGCAAATAGATTTAAAAGAAAAAAAAAGAAAAAGATGTCTATTCAAACTATTATTCTATTATATGTTTCTTCTAGTTTTCAGATTTTCTGTTTAGAAATGAAAATTCAGCCAGGTGTGGTGGCACATGCCTGTAATCCTAGTACTTGGGAGGCTGAGACAGGAGGATCGTAGGTTCGAGGACAGCCTCAGCAACTAGTGAGACTCTCATAAGCCTAGGGAGACCCTGTTTCAAAATAAAATTAAAAAATAGGGCTGGGGGTGTAGCTCGGAGGTAGAATGCCTCAGGGCCCAATACCCAGTACCACAAAAAATAAATAAGAAATGAAAATTCATCGTCAAATTCATTGGGCCAAAAGATGTCATAATTAAAACTATGGGACCATCCCGTTGGGTTCCCTTTCATTCAACAAAATATTTTTGACCCAAAGCCATTAGGATGAATGAAATCTCTCAAAGTAAAAGTGTCAAGTAAGTTCAGTGACCAAAAATTCTTTATCATTTCTTCTTTGAAGGAAGTTCCAAGAGTTCACCTCAATCCTAAAGTGGCATTATAATACCTTTAGCATATAGTAGTATTACAATACCTTTAGGATATAGTAGTAGTATAATACCTTTAGGATATAGTAATATTATAATACCTTAAATTTCTTTTGGGATTTATGATTCTTATTAAATGTACCCATTTAATAAGAAAAGAGTTAGAAGGATGTGGATTCCAGTTCTGAGCCTTGTGCTTACTGGGAATGTTCTGGAACCTCTCCTGTTTCAACTCGTTCAGTGCCTTCAGCATTGGCTATCTATTCTGCTCTCTGGATGGCTATCTGAGGTAGCTTCCACTGGGTGGTCCTGGTTATGGGTTTCCTTTTATATTAACACCCCCCAAGCCTGGGGAGGGGAGAGATAGTTTCCTGTTTTTGCTAATCCTTGGATTTCCTCAGCTACCACCACAATTTTTCCATCACCTGTGTGAACAATTCCTGAGTTCAGATTCTGTCTGCTTAATATACCCAGAGTGGCTTTTGCTTTCTTGACTAGACCCTGAATGATGTGTTTTCTACATTCCCATTTTTTCCTCTGAAAATGGAAATTAAAATACCCATCTCAGAGGGCTACTTTGAGGGTTACAATAATAAAATAACTGAATGAGGAAGTCAGGGGATAGAACAACTGACAAACCCAAAGTGGGGGGAAATGTGTAATGAAGGAGTTAGGAAAGGCTGGTAGAAGGAAAATGGTGTTTATCAGTGCTTTCTTTGGCCAAGCACCCCAACCCTACAAAGGAATGATCATTATTTCCATTTCTAAAATGAGGAAGATGAGGCTTGTAGATATTAAGCAGAATAGAGTTAATTCTATGAAATTATAGTCCAAGTCTTTCCAGATTCTAAACTTTTTTTTTATTTGCTTTGCTTTGTTTTCCTGTCTGCCATGATGACTGTTTTTAGAAAAATTCCAGTTATAAACTACCTACTACGCAGTGTTCAAATGGGCATGCCCTGTTTTTAGGGAATGGAATTTGTAGTTGTCAACAGAATGCAGAACTAAATTTCTTAAGCAACTCTTCTGCTTTGTTTACATGAGATAAAGAAACACCTTATTCATTTAAAAATACATATATATACTTTTTAGATGTGTGTTCATATAGGTTTTAGGCTTTCAGCTCTGCTCTAGCACTCAGGTCTAGAAAACCTCTCAGATCATATCTAAGCTTCATTTATATGTGTTTTTAGCCCATTGCCAAGATGATCAAGATAAGCTATGAATCAAAAGTGTTTGCTCTTAATTGCCTTATTGTCTATGTAAATGCCACCTCAGATTGCCATCTGTTTCCCTTTGCACCATGAGATGTTTTATCCACAGGGTCTGATAACCTGTTTTTTTATCATCAAAAATAAATCAAGCAACAAAGTTCAGAGATTTTGTGGAAAATACTCTCTGGTTTGAAGAAGAAAAGGATACCTTAAAATAAGTATGCCAGGTGTGGAAGATGAACACCATAGCAGGTGCAAATTCCCACCTCAGATTTTAGGTTTGTAAGCCTTAGAAGAATTTGGAGAAGTTTCTGTGTGATAAAATTAAGGGTCTTTGAAATTTGTTGAAGGCATTCCTTTATGTTTTTGGCACTTTTACAAGCCAAACAATGTAGTTTACGTAAGGAAAATAACATGCAAAAGTGATTTAATAGCATGACAAGGATCCATAAAGAGAACTTCAAAAGCTCTTGACAGCTGTGTAGGGCGAGCTCGTATTTTGAGGAATGTAGAGAAGAGGACAGGTGAGCACAGACCTCAGAGTTCCCACATGTGAGATACCTGGGAGGTCTACAGAGTGCTGGGGGAAGCGAGGATTTAAGGAAGGAAAACTTTAGATGCACACAATTGCGGGAGCCAATATTGGAAAAATAAAAAGGAATCTCCCGGAATGTGGACATCACTTCCAAGAATTTTGTTCCTGTTCACTTAATTGATTTTTACTTTGTTCTGACTTTACTTTCATTTGCCCAGGGCCATACCACCCTGGATTGTGATCTTCTTAGATTTTATAGACTGAGCAAAGCTTAGTCCAAAGTTAGGTTGTGAGGGGGGAAAGGGACCACCTAGGAGAGTTGTGAATGGAATTACTTAACTCCAGAGTTTACAGATGCAATAAGAAAACCATGAAAAGGGTATGGGTTCTAAAGTTAGGACCTAAAAAAAAAATCTGGCATTAAGATAGGAGAAGTTAGAAAATAGATCACTGACCTTTGATGACTATAATTGAATCTCTTTAATCTTCATTTGGTGTTTATATTGTGGGATATTATTTGACTGAGGAAATTAACAGGTAGCATTGATAGTTACTTGAGACTCAGCACTGGGCTAAGTAGTTCACTTTACTATCTCATTTAATCTCAAAGTAATATCCTGAAAGATGTACTGTAACAACCAAGTTTTGCAAATGAGAAAACTGAGGCTCAAGAATGCTAAATCAATTAGTATAGCTAGAGAAAGCGTAAAGAGAATGAAAAAAATCAAAGGAGAGGATTGGTAAGTAAGACTTGTCCTATGCAACAGTGCCAGGATTTTTTAAAAAATTAGGAGCTAATGACTTTTAAAACATTTCAAAATTTACCCGTTAAGCAGCAGGCTTAAGCTAGTACATTACCACAGAGAAGCTATCTCTTGGGCAAAACGTGCTTCAAGAAAATATTTGGTACTCCCTGAAGAAATGAGGAGGCTTTCTAATCACAAAGGGATAAAGACCCCAGGATTTATGCCAGTCTCCAATTTATCTGAAATTCCAGCCACAATTTCAACATGCTATCAGGACTGTGAATGAATGCAGCTATGGAAATACATAAAGTGTGGCTGTGCCGTTAATCAGGTAAGATCTTTCAAAGTATCATAAATTTCAGTGATCAATGCCAAGTCTCGTTTTGATGACTCGGGGACTTAACCCATAGATCAGTCTGACAGAGACAAATAAGAAGCTAAATAGGGATGTGATCGTCTGTTAGGGGTGGGAGCGACTTGTTAGATTTTCAGACCTGTCATTTGTAGAAGATGCTGGATAATTTGAAATTCTGCATGTCCCTCATCTATGATTCCTTATGCTTGGGAGTGAAATTTTGTGTCATTCTTTGTAGATTTTATTTACTTTGGTTCAAAGCCCAAAATATTATCATTCAAATAGTTATTATTCAAAGCATATGTTATTTCTGCCCAAGTTTCAAGTGAATTAGAATTAAAAGCAATACAAAATCTACATTACCCATTTCTTTTTGTAGATTTATACTTTTATGTAGAGATTTAGTGAAAAATTTCAGGATGAGTTCTTTAAAAATATTTTTTTCCTGACAATGCAATGCTATTGATAACCTAAACTTAAAAATTTAATAAAGCTACATGAACAAAAAATAGATATTTGCCTTTTCATTATCAAATATAAGGCTATAATACTTGCAAGTCTTTATGAATATTTAGATAAGAGTAAAATCCATTTCTTAAAAACCAACCAAATGTAATCTGTGTCATATTATCAAGTAATTTCCCCAGGACACTCAGTATTACTCAGGGTATCTGTCAGTGTTTGGGAAAATAGAAGCTGTTCTATGTGTTGATGTGAATATATAGAATGAGAAGTATTCACAAATGTGAAAAGCCAGGAGAATGAAAGGCAGGGAGCGGTCACTCACTCTCTCAGCCTGCAGAATAGAAGTGGTGGACCTCCAGTACTAGCTTTGAGCTGCTCAGACCTTTACTACTTCTAGGAAGCTCCAAATAACTATATTAGACAGCTGCACTGAGAGGACTATTTCCCAAGGAGCCTTGCCAGCTGTCTCAACTGCCTAAGCACCTAAGTGGATACTGTGCAGGGGTTCTTTCCAATTTCACATCTGCTATCTATTCATGTGTCTGGCTGAATCTGCCTCCAATGAGTCACATCATTGTCTTCCCTTTTGCCTTCCAAACTTGACTTAAGTGACTGTCAGCGATGGAATCTAACTACCTAGGAAACCATACAAGGAAAAGGATTCTGGGGAATATGGGTCTGGTCTTCTTCTGCAATGCAGGGATGGCCAGCATGTTGACTTGACAGCAGTTAATTCAGCATAGTGCACCCATATTTCATCTCAGCATCCTTCGACACTCATACTCAAATTTAAACTTCTGATCACCATTTCCAATAGCAACAGCAAATCCTGCTTTGAACATGACACACATATCCCTCATATGACCAGAGACATGCTCACCTTCTCTAGAGCAAGGGAGGGTACCAAGTGCTTGTGTCACCATATCCATCTTTAGGTCATGCTCATCCCTTTCCTCATCCTGTCAAATCCCTCTTTTACAGCCTATGACTTGAAGACCTAACTACAAGGTTAAATTCATGATAACAATGTACGTTAGAAAGTAGGGTGGGATAGCTGTCTGTTTATACTGATCAGGAGGAGCTATATACCTGGACGTGATGAAGAGACATCAGGCATTATCCACATAGAGATCCTGGACTTTGCTCTTCAAACAGTGACCATATGGGTTACTTCCTTCAAGAAGGATGAATGCAATTTCCTCTGGGAAGAAGAGTGGCCCAAGTAGCTGGTAACACTAAACAGATTTTTTTTTTGTCATTAGAGCTTCTTATCAAATATTGTTGGTCTACCTGAACAAGTGGTGGGAATGCATTTCTCCCATGCTTATATGACCAGATGACTTATTGTAAACAATGATATGTGAGCAGGGGTGATGGAGCCTACATCTATTTGTGAGCTCTGAAAAGCAGTGAAAGATTTTCTAAGCTTGCATTTTCTTTCTTTCTTTCTTTCTTTCTTTCTTTCTTTCTTTCTTTTCTTTCTTTCTTTCTTTTTTTCTTCTTTTTTCTTTCTCTTAGCAATGCTACAAATACCAACTTCTCCATGAACTCAGGTTCATGTAGATACTAAGTAGCTGAGTCCCAAACTAAGTTTTGATGGGAGTATAATGTATATAAAAATCATACTCTTTTACTGTCTTAAATTGAAATTGAGGAGTTTTTTATTTGAGTAGCTTAAAATATCCCACTCTGAATAATACATCCTGTATTAAATACAAAAATAAATATATTTATTAAGTTTTAAAGTCCCAAAACTTGAAAAGCAAAACTTAGACCATGATATTGACATTTAATTCAGCTTAGAAATTAGAAAGCTATAGAACTAGCTGAACATATTTCTAATTGTATCAAGGTTTATTATATGTTATAGATATTTTCCCTAAAGTTTTATCACATTCTAGATTATGGGTCATGAAGGGCTAGCAAGTCATCATGGTGATCGTTTGTCTGCATAATATTTGAAAAAGATACTGTCCAGCAGTTTTATTTTTATTTTTTTAAAATATACTTCTGTTGACACATTGTAACTATACATCATAGGTTTAAAGTGACATAAACATGCATGCACACAGATTTGGTGTGTTTGCCTCTGGGTCTCGCCCTCTCACCCTGCTCCTCCCACCTTCCCTGTACAGTGTATTGAGATTAGTAGTGATACCTTCATATATGGACATAACATTATTTGAACTATTTCCTTCATCCAGCAGTGTTCTGTCCTGAGGTCCACAAGTATAATCTGACCAGTCAACCGGCAGGCATATGCCTGGCCCAGGTCCAGGTGCTTCTGGACAACAAGACACATAAGTCTTACTTCTTCCTCTTGTGAAATTTATCCAGTTGTTTAAAAAATTGAGTATCATTTGCTTCTCAAAAGTCTGTACCTTGGAAAAGTAATACCACTGCAAAGAATCCAGTATTCTTGATTAAATTAAATCAGGATGTGTAACTAAGCTTAAGGCTCTGACTTGCCTGGGGAAGTATATTGCAATGAAATAAACAAGGAGATAGCTCAAAAAGATCTGTCTCAGTTCTTAAAAGATGTTCTCCTTGGTTTAAATACTTAAGTTTTGAATTCCCATTTCAGTTGATGAAGAGTGGAGTATAATAACTACCTTCGAAATTTGTTGTGAGGTTTTTCAATGTGTCAGACACAAAGGTTGCTCAATATATATGCTGGATTTTTATTATTCATCTTTATTATTTTTACTCTGAATATGCATATGAAGTGTTTTGGATCAGCAATATATTTCTTAGTAATTGCTTGATAGTATAATAAATGTATCAACCCTACTTACTCGATTGTTTATGCCTAGGGTAATGTGATAGCCAGTGAGGGTGAGTCTCTGCAGGAATAGATGGAAAATGCTTAGGCAAGGAGTGAGGAAAATGGTTTTTCTCTGCTGATAAGGGGAAAGGAGGTAGCTGTCCTCTCTACTCCCAAAAGGGTGTCCTTGAAATGTAATGGGCCTCAACCCTAATTTTCATTTGATATTGTGATTGACTTTTGAACATTTTGATTTTATAATTATACTTAACATATATAAAATTTCAATATAATTGTTGAAATACATATATATATATATATATATATATACATATGTTAATTCCTCAGAGAAAAGAGTAGCTTTCACATTATTTTTCAATAACAGATAGAAATCACCCACATCCCAGGTCACAGTCTTTTCCTTCTCTGAGTCCTGTTAACTCAGCTGTTTGGCAAAATTAAAAATAAAGTTTCAGCGACTGACAATGTGCAGAAGGCAATGATGTGTGGCCGTAGCACAGGGCAGTAGCTGCAAGATGTTTTCTTCTAAATCTAACTAGAAAGTCATGAAGCATGAGAAACCCTTTCCTAGACAATGTGAAATTGAACAGAAAAACACACTCCAATTACTGGCCTACATAAATATCCAAAGGGAACAAAGAGCATCAGTCAGGAGGCTATTGTCTTCCTAATTATGTTCCAAATTGGAAATGGCAACTTGTTTTCTTCCTCACATAATAGTTCTCTAAATAAATTGTCTTCTCCCGCTGTCTGCTGCTCTCTTGAGGATTTGGTTATTTGGGGATAAAGAACTTGTGGTTGTGAATAGCATGGCTTATGAGCCAGCTCCCCACCCAAGAGAGAAAATGGGAATGAGAGCGAGGTTATGGTTATGACACAATGAAAATCTGAAATGTTTTATCAACTCCGTCCATGGTGATTGCGGACTACGAAAGTGTTTCATAAATTTTACATATATCTCATCTGTTGGAACACCGACTTAGCATAGTATAATGAATAGTTTTGCTTCCTCAAATCACATATGGGATCTTTGATAATAGCCTTATCTTAAATTATCTTGGTAGTTCTTCACAATAAGGATTTATCTGTTGGGGATTTAAGAGAAAATGCTCATTTGTATTAGTCCATTCATACCAATATACTTTTTCTTTCTGTATCATTTTTATAAAGAAATATTTATTAGCTTCAGAATAAAAAGACAAATTTTTATTTCAAAAATTTTTCCTTAACAGAATTTGATAATGAAATACTTGTTTTTATTTTGCTTAATGACTTTCTCCAATTATGAATTTTTCTTTTCTTTTAAAAAGGGATTTTTACTGTTAAAACTTTATCAATGAAATATCAACTGAAATAAAGATGAAAAATTCAGATATACCACCAAATATCTATATCTGGCTTCTTGCATGGATAGTCTATTCCAAGTTTGCTTACTTATGGTTAGTATTTTAGTTCTACATTCACCGATTTTGCTTTTGTTCTTAACATGTTTATCGACTATTATCTTTTGTGATTATGGTCATGATATAAAATCATTATTATGGCTTAAACTAATTTCTTTTGAGTTCAACTTAGTGTTCTACTAAATTGTTTGTAATTATCCAAGGAAATAAATTGCCGTTTTTTGGTGAAAAGTATATATTTTAGAAGGTTTTTTGTGTTCTAAATATTCCAAATCCTTCATGTCAAAAGCTAGTGGTAGCCAGGCATGG
>PVJS01009101.1:18666-51321 GCA_004027185.1 Glis glis
TTCATTATAAATAATATGTATAATGTTATGACAAAGTAAAAGTACAAAAGCCAAAATTATATCATAAAATAGTAAGAAGAACATGCTTGAGGCACATTTAAATGAAAGTTACAGAAACTTAATTCTCAAGGAAGGTGAGTATATAGATGTCATTTTCCTGAGAGGTAATGGTAGCATAGAATATACTGCAGATAAATTAAGCATTTGACTTAAAGTAGCACTGTCAAAATATAAAAATACCAATAGTAAGTACACTATTCGTTAAGAATATTCTCTACTTTGGAATTTTTAAAACATTTTCTTTTTGTGAAAAGAGTAACTACATTTCACCCTTGATTGATCACAAAGGCCCTTGTCTAGGCTCTGTTTATATTGAAACATGCTTCCATGGGCAATTGTAAGTGCTACCTAGTGTTGTTTTATTCTGGAAGGGACAATTCCATGTATTAGAAACACTATTCTCCACATATACATCTGAAGAGAGGACAGAAGCTGTTTTTGGCTTAGTGGTATGATTCAGTGCAATGGCTTTGCCAGTGAGGTCTGTGGAGAGGAAATTATTTGAGAATGGTAGCACGGGTCTCCAGCAATCTTGCTATGTTTCCTCCCTTAAATTTTATCTGGGTTGGAGCGGAGAATTTCCAGGGAGATAGTTGGAAAGCTATTATTTTTGCAGAGACAGTATCACACACACACAAGAAAAGAGAGCGCATTGAATGTTAAATATAAATTAGGTTTAGAATTTTAACAACACTGAGGGGGAAAAAGTCTAATAACCTCAGGCTCATTAAAAACTAACATTTATATTCTTTCATTTATCTCTCTCTCACTTTTGGTTTTAGTTTGGAATATGGACTCTTTCTTTGAACTTAGGCATACATTTTCTTTATGGATCATGTCAGGATGAAAGTTAAGGTTTCTGGGTAATGTGTAAAATTGTCTAGGTTTAATTCACAATAAAGTAGAATAAATCATTACTTGTAATCCCAGTACTTTGGGAGGCGGAGACCGGAGGATCCGGGTTTGCGGCCAGCCTCAGCTCTCTCTCTGCCTCTGTCTCTCTCTCTCTTTCTCTCTATCCTTAGTGAGGCCCTCCGCAACTTCGTGAGACCCGGTTTCAAAATAAAGTATAAAAAAATAGGGCTGGGGGTGTAGCACGAAGGTAGAATGCCCCCACATTCAATCCCCAGTTCTGCAAAAAAAAAAGATAAATGGCAAGAATTACTATTTGTTGTAAGTTTAACATGATAAAATTATAAATGACAGGTGAGAAATAAGAGACAATGTTAAGGGACACCACTTTTGCTTATAGGTGTTTTTAATGTTATCGAAAAGGTTATAATACATTCATAAATGAGGTAAGATGTATGAGAACCTTTGACTTGTTGATAGGCGTTAGGCATGAAGCTCTCTTTCTAATCATTTCCCCACTTTGGGTAAACAGAATATCCTGCACTATACAATATGTATCAAATGACAAGACATGATACTTTCATCTAAAAATTTTGATCATCTTTAAAACTGGCTAAATTTTTTCAGATAGCATGTCAGCTTCACCTAAAACAACCACCACCAACAACAAATTATTATATTATTTTGTTAAATGAAACTAATTTGCCAAATACTTGGAATGGAACTGTGCTGGGAACTAGAGTATTATCTAAAGTTTAATAAAAAAAAGACTAAAATATAAAACAAACATAGTAATATCTCTATTAGTTGCTAACAACTAATAAATGCCTCTTGAATTTTCCCATAGCCTGATCTAATTCGGGATAATGTTTAAATAATACCTACATAAACATCATAATGTATTATAAGAGGAATGCACCTTAAAGGTTTCAGTAAATAGCAATTGCATTATGCATAATTAAAATTTTAATCTTCATACAAAACAGGTCCTGTGAATTAATACTAGATTTAGCTTCAGTTGAGAATATACAAATTTAAATAAATGCATCAGACAGTGTTCAACTCTGTTAAAATATATTTCTATGTCATTTAAAGGCATCAAGGCAAACACATGTGGATCAGCTTTCTGGTTATCTTCACAATGTGCCAATGTGGTAGGTCTGTGTACTCCTGAGAAAAATGCAGCATTCTAAGGCTTTTGCTCACCAACCCTGACTATCAGTTGTCCTACTATTCAAGAGTCACAACTCTTGGCTGTGCTGGAGATTTTCTTGAAAGATCTAACAATATTTGTTTGGTGAATCTAGAATATACTGTTTGTATTATGAAAATGGTTATCTGTGCAAAGGCTTTATGATAGCAGCCAGTAGTGATAAATCCAGATAAGCTGAAAGCTGCTAAGCGGTTTTTTTTATTGATAGTCAAAGTGGTTTTGATCTTTTGCTTTGTATGAAAGGGACTGATCCTTAATAGAATCATCTAAGTGCTTGCATGCGTGTGTACATGCATGAGAGAGAGAGAGAGAGAGAGAGAGAGAGGAGAGAGAGGAGAGAGAGAGAATTTATACAAAATAGAGGCTGACATGAAAAGTGTTGTGCTCTCAGGAATGATTTATGGAGTAAATGTCGAATTTGCTTCATGTTCAGAATACGAGAAAGCGCGGGTGAGGGCAGGGCACTGCTCCCAGTGTCACACAAGCTGTGGATTAGTCACCAGCACAGTCTGAAAACCAAAACAATAGTTTTTGTACTTGATGTTACTTGTTTGTACAGATTTTAAAATTTTCATAGATGAATTCACTAGCTTCAGATTCACACATTTTATCTCAGAAGAAAGCATTGCAAAATTTTTTTTCTTATCAAATCAACCAGATTTGAAAGGAGTTTGTGTAGAACATCATCTGTAGTTGAACTAGAAAATGCATTCCAGTTTTCCAATAAGTAACAAATTAATCAAGATTTGAAGAATCACTATTAGTTTGCATTTTTATAAACTATACTGGGAAATGATACATAGTGTTTGAAGCCTGTTCTGCCTCACTTGTGATATAAAACTAATAGGATGGAAAATTACTTTGAGAAGAAAGTAAACTCCATATTAGATAATTGGGCCTTTTTATTTAAAATTATTCAATAACTGAATGGCAATTGGGAAATTCAACATTTATGATGCTGAAATAATATATCTTCATGTAAGAATCTTTATAGTTAAAGAGGTGTGTTTTATTATATAAGTGGGATATATTACATGGCAGGAAGAATAAACTTATCTCAGAATTGTTGAGGAATAAACCTTATTAGGCATCTCATACACTCTGAGTTCATAATATTTTAACATTTATTGTCATGATTTTTCTTCCTGAGTTTATTAAAAATAAGATATTTTCTCCATTACTAGTTTTATTTTGAAATATTAATAAGTTCAAGGAAGATACAGGTTTTGAAATCTTTAGGCAAATATAAAATTATTTTAGACAATTAGATATTTCTTGGTAAATGAAATGAATCTCATGCCCCACCAAAACAATTGTTTAAGTTAAATTATTAATAAAATTATGAATGCTACATAAGTTGTATGTGTATCTATAGCCATATGAAATTCTTATTCAATATAATCTTAGAATAGTAAAGGGTCAATAAATTGGCTTGGAGAATGATCTGTACTCTGATGATAGAATCTAGTATCAACATAATTTGGTAACAAACATGACAAGCCTTCTCCCCAATTTTCAAAAACTCCCTTCTCATTGCCCAGGGTTAATTAAGAATTACTGTGCAAGTGTCGTGTGTGTGTGTGTGTGTGTGTGTGTGTGTGTGTGAGTGTGTGTGTTACTGAGGATTGAACCCAGGGATGTTATACCTCTGAGCTACATGCTCAGCCCCATTTTATTTCTATTTTTCAAAAGAGTCTCACTGAGTTGCTGAGGGTCTTGCTAAATTGCTGAGGTTGGCCTCAAACCTGTTATCCTCCTGTCTCAGTCTCCCAAGTACTGGAATTACAGGCATGCACCACCACACCCAGCTCTGCTCAACTCTATTTATAGGTAATCAACAAAATATTGACTTAGTCACCAAAGGAGATACTTTACCTTCTATTTTAGTCAGATCAGTTTCTTTTCACCCATCCCACTCTGGGTCTGTTGGTTGGTGACAACTTTCTGATGCTACTGCTACTAATTTCTTCTCTCCTGCTTGCTGAAGTCTGTTTTGCATGGCCAACCCACTTGTTCCATACTTAAGTCTTTTCCTCATATCTTCTTTGATCTCTGCTAAGTATTACTCTTCATTTCCCTTAAAACCTACCCTTCCTCCAGAATCAGCCTTGACTTAATTTAACCTGGTTAGTGCCCTATCCTTGGTTATAAATGCATAAACCCACAGTTTCTGCCTCATTGTTTTCCAACTGAAAACTACTTACCAGTCAGCAACATTTTCCAATTATTCAGCTGTGGCCATAAAGAACTTCCACTGTCCTACCAAGATGCTGAGTATAGGAATTCACAAATACTTTAGGGACACTAGAATAATCTAAATAATAGTGATAGTAAAACACTTAATACATCTTGAGTATGTACTTGTGCCACATCTGAACTAAGAACTTTCAATGGATTTGGTCATATGAGTCTTCCAACCACATCATGAAATAACTGCTATGAATATCTCTAATTTATAGTCTAAGAAATTAGTCTCGCCATGATCACCTAGCTGGGGTGTGACTGCGGCAATGCTCGCACCAGGGTTATTAGTCTCCAGAAGTCACGTTCCTCTGTAGGAAAGACCATTCTTTGTTTTTTGTTTTTTTTTTTTTTTTTTTTTTTTTTGCGGTACCAGGGATTGAACGCAGGGGCGTTCTACCTCCGCGCTACGCCCCCAGCCCTATTTTTTATACTTTATTTTGAGACCGGGTCTCACGAAGTTGCGGAGGGCCTCACTAAGTAGAGAGAGAGACAGAGAGAGAGAGAGACTAAGTAGAGAGAGAGACAGGGAGAGAGAGAGAGAGGTGAGGCTGGCCACGAACCCGGATCCTCCAGTCTCCGCCTCCCAAAGTACTGGGATTACAAGCGTGCGCCACCACGCCCGGCTGGAAAGACCATTCTTTATAGAGAGGCAGGATATCTAACTCATTTTTTAAGAGATTAAACAGACCCTTTTTCTTATTGATGGTAGGGATTCTCACTCAGTGACCACATCAAAATTCATACTAAAGTAAATATTTATTTACATCTTGGGCACTATTATAGTTATTGAGGTAAATAATTAGTGAACAAATTAATTAATAAAGTCATGAACATCAAGGTTTTTTCTTTTTTTTTTCTTTTTTGTGGTCATGGGGATTGAACCCAGAGGTGTTCTACCTCCAAGCTACATCCCTAGTTCTTGTTGTTTATTTATTTTTTTGAAACAGGGTCTTCTGAGAGTCTTGCTGAGTTGCTGAGACTGGTCTCAAACCTGTAATCCTCCTGTCTTTTGGGATTACAGGCATGTGCCACTATGACTGGCTTAAGGTACTTGTATTTTAATGGTCAGGGTAGAATACATATATATATATGAAATAAGTTTTATTGATAAAAATCAAGCAGGGTAAAGAGAAGGAATGGAACTGTGCAAGGAGATAGCATTCTTCCTTTTTGTCTTCTTTGATATGGTGATATTTGAATAGAAATCAGAATAAAGTCAATGTGTGAGCCATGAGCCTATCTAGGTATAGAGCATTCCTGGTAGAAGGAGCAGTAGTAAGTGCAGACTGATACGGCAGTATGCTATGCTTGAGC
The DNA here is from genome assembly GCA_004027185.1 of Glis glis. Taxonomy (NCBI): domain Eukaryota; kingdom Metazoa; phylum Chordata; class Mammalia; order Rodentia; family Gliridae; genus Glis; species Glis glis. The sequence goes on from PVJS01009101.1 coordinate 24,350, forward strand.
CTTGGGAGGATAAACAAGGAGGACCTTCAGGCTGGGTTAAAATGATCCAGAGGAAGAGTAACATAAGAGGTAGAGAAGGAGAAGGGAACTAGATCATGTAGAGCCTTGCGGATCATAGCAAGCGCTTTAGAATTGACTTGGAGAGACAAGAAGCCATGAGAGGCCTTTGAATGTATTCATTGAGTATCTTGCTGATGAGTGGAGAATGAACTCTAGGGAAGCAAGAATCCCCAGGAAGCTATTGTAATAACCCAAGTGAGAGATACAGGTGACTTGGGATAAAGTAACAGTGCAGGTGGTTCACACACACACACACACAAACACACACACACACAATTACATACAGACAATTCCTAACTTACAATGGTTCAACTTACAATTTTTGGCTTTACAATGATGTGAAAGAGAGATTCATTCATACTTTTTAATTGTGCTTTTTCTTCCTGGACCAGCATTATGTGATAGGACTCTGTCTCAGGACCCTGAGTGGCAGCAGTGACCCACAGCTCCGGGTCAGCCACATGATCACGAGAGGGGACGACCAGTACTCCTCAGTGTAGTGCCTTGCTAAGCCAGGATGTTCACTAGTTTAGCTATATTAAATGTATATTCACAGTATTTTCAAATGAAGAAGGGTTTATTGGGACACGGTTCCATCATAAATCAAGTGGCATGTATATATAGAAGCACACACTATAGGTGTGTGGATGGATTAACTTTTCCCACACTAGTGTAACTAGCTCTCATATAAAGAAACAGAACACTAGAACTGTCAAAGCTACCACATGCTACAGTGTAATCATTACCCATGCCTCCCTTGGCAAGGATGAGCACCACTCTGATAAGCACTGCTGCTTCTTATAGCACTCTCTGTAAAGGACCAGATAGCAAATGTCCAGGCTTTAATGGCCACCTGTGATTTTGAACACATATTATTCTTTCTAGTTATTTTGATAGCTTTTCTATGCACACAAATCTATGTTGAAAATCATTTATAAGCTGGGTGGCGTAGTGTGTGCCTGTAATCCCAGCACTTGAGATTGAGGCTAAGGCAGGAGGATCTCAGATTTGAAGCCAGCCTAGGCAATTTAGTGAGACCCTGTTTCAAAATTTTAAAAATAAAATAAAAAGGAGTGGGGGTGGCCGGGCATGGTGGCGCACTCTTGTAATCCCAGTACTTTGAGAGGCGGAGACCGGAGGATCCGGGTTCGCGGCCAGCCTCAGCTCTCTCTCTCTCTCTCTCTCTCTCTCTCTCTCTCTACCTAGTGAGGCCCTCTGCAACTTCATGAGACCCGGTTTCAAAATAAAGTATAAAAAAAAATACGGCCAGGGGTGTAGCGCGGAGGTAGAATGCCCCTGGGTTCAATCCCCGGTACCGCAAAAAAAAAAGGAGTGGGGGTGCAGTTCAGAAGTAGAATGACCCTGGAATTCTACCCAGAGAAATCCCCTGTACCCCCAAAAGATCATTTATGCCATCACAGTTTTGAGAGCCTTGCTCTTTATATTATTCAGGCTTTTATTTTACAGAAAAAGAAACAATTTTGAGTCCACAATCTCTCATTTCCAACTTGTAAACTCTAAAACAACTCATCTTATGACCAAGAGACCTTAGACTCTTTTTCTATAAAGGAAAATTATCTGCCCCACTTTCCACCCCTAACATACAGTGTGACTCTATGACTCACTTTTGTCTTTCTTAAATTGTCCTATCTGTCGAATAAGCGATGAATGGCGGTCTTTGCAGCCCAGATGCTATTCCAACATTGCACTCATTGCAGGGGAGCAAACGAACAGTTTCACTCAGCTGAGGTTGCGCAGAGTGCACAGTAGTCACCTGGAGATGCAGCTGTTTCTAACATTTTTCCAGAAGTCTGTCCAACCCCAGGACAGTCTTTCTCTAACTCAGAAATATATTTGCTCAGAGTAACTATTTTAAAATATTATGTGAGGAAAGGAATATCTGGTGATGAAGACAGTTTGGGATACTTACAGGAAGTCCCTAGTTCTACCCAGTACCTCATCACCCAGGCTCCAGTAACTGTTCCCAGACAATGCATTTTCTGTGCTCTTGTTTTCAACTTCACAAGTAATCACACTTCCAAGAACTCCCAAGACCAATTCTGTTGCTGTCAGGGGTCTCCAAGACCACCCTCGTGTTCAATGATTTCCTAGTTCACAGAAATAAAAAATCTGTTAGAATCACGGTTATGGTTTGTTATAAAGGAAGGAGACAGACACTTAGGTTGGTTCCATGATTTGGCTACTGTGAATTGTACTGCTTTATAGATAAAAGGTATGCATGTATATACATGTGTGTCATGGATATGCATGTATCTCTATAGTTTTCTTTTGGAGAGATTCCAAGGAGTGCCATAGCTAGGTCATATGGTGGTTCCATTTCTAGTCTTTTGAGAAACCTCCATATTTATTTCCATACTGGTTGTACTAATTTATAATCCCACCAACAGTATATAAGAGTTCCTGTTCCCCCACATCATCACCAGCATTTATTATTGCTTGTATTCCTGATGATTGCCCTTCTAACTGGAGTTGGATGGAATCCCAGTGTAGTTTTGATCTGCATTTCCCTGATTGCTAGTGATATTAAACATTTTTTCATATATATCTTGGACATCTGTATTTATTCTTTTAAGAAGTATCTATTCAGTTCAATTGCCCATTTTTATTGGTTCATTTTTTTTAGTGTTAAGGTTTTTAAGTTCTTTGTATATTCTAGACATTAGTCTTCTATCAGAAGAGTAGCTCGCAAAGATTTTATCCCTTTCTGTAGACTCTCTTGATTGATTCCTTTTCTGCACAGAAGTTTTTAAATTCAATGCCATCCCATTCATCGATTCTCAGTTTTATTTCTTGAGCTTTGGAGGTTTTATTAATGAAGTCTCTACCTGTGCCTATATGTTGGTGAGTTGGTCCTATGTTTTCTTCTAGTAATTGCAAAGTTCTTGGTCTAATTTCTAAGTCTTTCATCCATCTTAAGTTGACTTTTGTGTAGGGTGAGAGATTGGAGTCTAATTCCATCCTTCTACATATGAATATCTAGTTTTCCCAGCACCATTTGTTGAAAAGGCTATCTTTTTTCCAGCATATGTTTTTACTCCTTTGTCAAAAATCAACTGGCTATAAGTGTAAAAAATTGTTTCTGTATCATCTATGATGTTCCATTAGCTCACATATCTGTTTTTGTGACAATTCCATGCTTTTTTATTACTATAGCTCTGTAGAATTATTAGAAATCAGGTATTGTGGTGCCTCCACCATGGTTCTTGTTGCTCAGAATTACTTTGGCTATTTGTTCTTCCATATGAACTGTAGAACCATTTTTTTCTAGCCCTGTGAAAGATGACATTGGTATTTTGATAGGGATTATGTTGAATTTGTAGATTGCTTTTGGTAGTATGGCCATTTTGACACCAACCTAGGTGTCCATCAACAATAAACAATGAAACAAATGAAAAAAATAAAGTCGTATATACACACACAATGGAATTTTACTTAGTCATAAAGAAGAATAAATTCATGTCATTGGCATGAAAATGGATATAACTAGAGAATATTATGCTAAGTGAAATCAGCCAGTCCCAGAAAGTCAAAGGTTCTATGTTTTCTCTCATATGTGGAAGCTAGAGAGAAAATAGGAAACAAAGGATTTTGAATAATATGTAAAGAGACCTTTAGGGTAGTGGGTGAGAAGGGGGAGGTAGTTATAGGGAGGGGAAGAGGGATGATTGAGGAAGGAAACAGTTCAAAGAATACTATGGCAATATGTGAAGGTATTACTACCAATTTCACTAACAAGTATGAGGAGAGGGGAGGGGAAGTAGGGTGGGATGTGGAAGAAAATACACCAAGCGCTGTGCATGTATGTGTGTGTGTCACTTTGAGCCTCACTAAGATGTACAATTATAATGCACCAATAAATGTATATAAAAAAGTAAGGCGACAGATTAAAATCTGCAAAAGTAAAAGGTATATTAAAATCTGCAAAAGTAAAAGGGCAGAGTCTATAAAAACTATATGCAAGTTTCTAGTTGGTCTTTCCTAGTGGAGTCCCAAAGACAGTGCTTAATTATTCCAACAATAATATATAACAACACATATAGGGTATTATTAACCAGAGACGCTTACCTGAGGCTTGCTGTCAAGAATTTTATTACAGACTGGTCACATAGGCAAGGATGTACCCATGAATCTGACTAGTTACTCAGCCTCCAGCCCTTTCATATGTCAAAGTAATGCCATGTGGCTCAAGACCCCACCATAAATTACATTGTCAGCATAAACTCAAGGCTCATGACTCAAGGCTGTAGGTAAAAAAGACAATCTTATGAAGTAGGATACTCAAAAGATGTAGAAACCACTAAGAGGAACTTGAGGACCAAATCTTTATTTGGAGTGAGAAAAACTTTAACATACCAGACCCACAGAGTCAAACCTCTCCATGCATAAGCATACTTTCTTACTCAAAAGCAGGAGATCTAAGCTTCGTGCAAGATTTCTCTCCCTAGACTTCCCAAGGAGACTACTTGAAATTTGAGACTTTCATTTTATCCACATGTGAAAGAGCTGCTTTCTCTCACTGTGGTTGAAATTCACTTATCTTCATTCTACCACCATGAGACTATAGCCAACTTTATGCTATGGCATGTTTTGTTATATCATTCAATATTTGAAAACTTGAAAGCTGAATCAGTCAGGCATTGCTATGTAGTGCACAACTATAAAAATCTCTGTGGCAAATGGCACGAGGCATTTATTTCTTCTGCAGTCACTTGTGACGTGATTGTAATTGTTCCACATCTGTGAGTCAAGGAAGCTCTGTCTCATTTAGAGTCTCCTGCTGGAAGGAACCAGCTACCTGGGGTTTATTTGTTCTCATGGCTGTCATAGCACAACAGAGCAAGTCCTAATGTGTAATCATATCTTACAGCCTCTACACATGATATATCTGATAATATCCCATTACCTAAATAAGTAACATGACCAAAGCCAAAGTCTAAGGATAGGAAAATGCATGCCACCTACCAAAGTCCATGGAAAAAGAATGAAAAAATAATTACATTTCAGGGGAGTGAATTGGGACTAATATTCAATAAAGCACAGAGGCCACTGTTTAATGGAAAGATACAGAAAATTTTTCGAACCCTACCTTGGCCACTTTCTTGTTTTGTAGACTTGCTTGCAACTATTCAAAATCTTCATTATTTTGTTTCCTCAACTATATAAAGGAAATAAAGTAGTTTTGTTTCATGTATAAGGACATACATAAACTGAAGGTGAAAGGATGGAGTAAGATATTCCATGCAATTGGAAGACAAAAGAAAGTAGGAGTAGCCATTCTAATATCAGATAAAATAAACTTTAAATAAAAAACAATAAAAGGGTCAATTTGAATCTCACTATGATGTATAATTACATTGCACCAATAAAGGTACATAAAAAATTAAACAGGGTCATGGAAGGTCATTACATTAGGATAAAGGGATCAATTCAGCAAGCATGAATAACAATTCTAAATATGTTTGCATCCAATATTGGTGCACTCAAATATATAAAGCAAGAATTAATAGACTCAAGGAAGCAAGAGACTCCAGGACAATATACTAGGTGGGGACTTTAATATCACACTTTTAGCAATGGGCAGATCATCCAGACAAAATCAACAAACATTGGAGTTAAATTGCACCCTAGACCAAACAGACCTAACAGACAAACTATAGAACATTCTACTCAATAGCTGCCATGAGCGCATGGAACATTCCCCAGGAGAGACTATATAATAGGAGCAAAAGAAATTGTAAAAAATTGAAATCATACTGAGGGCCTTTTCTACCACAATGCAATAAAAGCTAGAAATGAATAACAAACTTTGAAAATGATACAAATACATGGAAAACAGCTTACTTTTGAACAACCAATGGATCAGGGAAGAAATCAAAAAGTAAATTTAAAAATTTCTTGAAACAAAATGAAAACGGAGACACACATATTAATAAAACCTACGGGATACAGCCAAAGCAGTACTGAGAGGAAAGCTTATAGCATTCAGAGTCCACATCAGAACTGTAGAGGAGCTCAAATAAACATCCTATTACTACATCTCAAAGGACTGGAAAAACAAGGACAAATTAAATTCAAAATTAGTAGAAAGGAAGAAATAATAAATATCACAAAAGAAATAAATAAGATTCAGAATAAAAATTAACACAAAAGATCAATGAAATAGTTTTTGAAATGATAAAATATACAAAACCTTAACTAGACTCAGAATACTCAAATATATAAAATGACAGATGAAAAGGGAAGTACTATAGCTGACACCATAGAAGTACAAAAGATCGTTAGAGATTTTTACGAACAACTATATGCTTACAAATTTGGTAATACAGAAAAAATGGGCAAATTCCCAGACATACACCCCTTTCTTTACTTTTTTTTTAAATTGGTACATTGTAATCATACATCTTGATGAAGTTCAGGGTGATAGAAGCATACATGTACACAGTACTTGTTAAGCCCTCCCCCAAGTTCCCATCCCACTCCCTCTCCCTCCCCACATTCCCATGCTCAACATAGTGATTGGCTTTGGTAAGTTTGTGACATGTACACCTTTCTAAGACTGAATCATGAAGAAAGAGAAAGTATGAACACACTAGTGAGATTTAATTAGTAATAAAAACCTCTCATCAGCGCCGGGCGTGGTGGCGCACGCTTATAATCCCAGTACTTTGGGAGGAGGAGACCAGAGGATTCCGGGTTCACGGCCAGCCTCAGCTCGCTCTGTCTCTCTCTCTCCCTGTCTCTCTCTCTCTCTCTCTCTCTCTCTACTTAGTGAGGCCCTCCGCAACTTCGTGAGACCCGGTTTCAAAATAAAGTATAAAAAATAGGGCCGGGGGTGTAGCGCGGAGGTAGAACGCCCCCGGGTTCAAGCCCTGGTACCACAAAACGAAACAAAACAACAACAACAACAAAAAAAACCTCTCATCAAAGAAAAGCCACAGACTGGATGGCTTCTCTGATAAATTCTACCAAATATTTAAAGAACTAATATCAATTCGTCTAAAGTTATTCCAAAAAATAGAAGAGGAAGTGATTCTTTGAAACATATTCTATGAGGGCAGCATAAACCTGATATTAAAACCAGATAAGAATATAACAACAAAAGAAAACTGCAGGCCATATTTTTGATGAACATAGGTGCAAAATTCCTTAACAAAAAAGTATCAAACCAAATTCAACAAAACCTTAAAAAGATTATTTACCACAATCAAGTGGGATTCATCCCAGGGAAACAAAGATGGTTCAATACATGCAAATCTACAAGTGTGATATACCTGATAAGCAGAATGAATGAGAAAAACACATGGTCATCTCTATCAATGCAGAAAAGGCATTTGGCAAAATTCATCATCTCATGATAAAAATGCTAACCAGGCAGGAAAATGGATGGAACTAGAGAATATCATGCTGAGGGATATCAGCCAGTCTCAGAAAGTCAAGGGTCTTATGTTTTCTCTCATGTGTAGAAGCTAGAGAGAAAATAGGAAACAAAAGAGGTTTCAGATAAATGAGGAGAGGGACCAGTAGAATAGTGGAAGGGAATTGGGGGAAGCAGGTGGGGAGAGGAAAAAAAAAAAAGGATGGAGGAAAGAAACATTTCAAATAATGCTATGTCCATATACGAAGGTACCACTACCAACCCACTAACATGTGTGAGGAGTTGGGAGCTGGGTGGGATTTGGAGGGAAAAATACCGAGTGATATGTGCATGTGTGTTTATATCACTTTGAACCTCACAATGATGTATAATTACAATGTACTAATTGAAGAATTTTTAAAATGCTGACCAAATTAAGCATATAAGGAACATATATCAACATAATAAGCATTTAAAATAAGCTACCAGCTAACATGATATTGAATGGAGAAAAGCTCAAAGCTCTCTCTGTAAGATCTAGAAGACGACAAGACAAAGATGCCCATTTTCATCACTTTAATTCAACATAGTGCTGGCAGTCCTAAGCAAAGCAATTAGGCAAGAGAAAGAAATAAAGGGCATCCAAGTTGGAAAAGAAGAAGTCAAATCGTCACTGTATGCAGATGGTATGATTGTATATATAGAAAACCCTAAAGAATCTACCAAGAAAAAAAAAACAAACTATTAGAAATAATAAACAAATTCAACAAAGCTGTAGGATAGAAAATCATCATACAAAACTCAGTAGTATTGCTATATGCCAAAAGCAAATTACCTGAAATAGAATTAAGAAAGCAATTCTATTTACAGTCTCTATAAAAATAAATAAAATACCTAGGAATAAATTTAACCAAAGATGTCAAAATAACTCTACAATAAAAAGATAAATTATTGATAAAAGAAATCAAAGAGGACACAAAAAGTAGATAGATATCCTTTATTCATGGGATAATCAGTATTTTAAAATGTCCATACTACCCAAAATGATTTACAGATTCAATAACATCTCTATCAAAATGCCAGTGCATTCTTCACAGAATTAAAAAATATATATAATATTTATATGGAACCATTAAAAAAACTCCAAATACCCAAAACTATTTTTAGTAAAAAGAATAAAGCAGTACACACCATATCATCTGACTCCAAAATGTAATACAAAGCTGTGGTAATCAAAATAGCATGGTATCATCATAGACCAGTGGAAAAGAATAGGGAGCCTAGTGTACCTATGAATGTACAGCCAACTGGTTTTCAACAAAGGTTCTAAGAACATCCATTAAAGAATGGGTAGTCTTTTCAATAATCGGTGTTGGGATAATTGGATATCCACATGCAGAAGAATGAAGCTCATCCCTTATCTCTCTCAGCAGTTCAAAGATCAACTCAAAGTGAATTAAAGGCTTCAGTGCAAGACCTAATACTATGAAACTCCTAGAAGAAAACATAGGAGAAATGCTTCAGAACATTGAAATGGTAAAGGATTGTTTGGACAAGACCCTAAAAGCACAGGAAATGAAGGTGAAAAACAGGCAAATGCGATTTCATAAAACTGAAAAGCTTTTGCACAGCAAAGGAAACATTCAACAAAATATAGAGAAGACAATACAGAATGAGAAAAAATCTTTGGAATGTAAACATCTGACAATGGGTTGATATCCAGAATATATAAGGAGCTTCAAAAAGGCAACAGCCAAAAACAAAACAGCCCAAAGCAAACATAAAACACCCAAATAACCCAATTAAAAATGAACAATAGATATAAATAAATATTTCTCAAAAGAAGAGATACAAATGGTCAGCAATATCATTGAAGACATTCTCAATATCACTTACCATCAGGGAAATCCAAATCAAAACCAAAATGTGATGTCACCCCACCCCAGTAAGAATGAGTATTTCCAAAAAGACTAAATATCGTGCTTAGCATGATGCGCTCCAGTTCCATCCATTGTCCTACAATTGACATAATTTTGTTCTTCTTTCTGACTGAGTAGAAGTTCATTGTGTATATATGCCACGTTTTCTTTATCCATTTCTCTGTTAACAGACACTTAGACTAGTTCCATAACTTGGCTATTGTGAATATACTGCTATAAGCATAGGTACGCAGCTGGTTGTGGTGTACATGCCTGTAATCCCAGTTCTTGGGAGACTGAGACCTGAGGATTGCAGGTTCAAGGCCAGCCTCAGCAATTTAGCAAGGCCCTCAACAACTTAGTTTCAAAATAAAATAGAGCTTAGGGTGTACCTCAGAGGTAGAATGCCCCTGGGTTCAATCCCCAGTACCACATAACAAAACAAATACAATTTTTCAAAAATAGGTATGCATTTATCTGTATTGTATACTGACTTTTTCGGTCAGCATTTTCATAACAATGATCCAATACCTGACAAAATTTAGAGGAAGAAAGATTTATTTTCTTACAGAACTGAAGAGGTTCAGAGGTGGCAGTCCATTTTGGGGCTGGCTTCTGCCACCTCTGCATCCTGGTGGGAGGAAGGGGAGGCAATGAGAGACATGTATATTTCTTGCACAACCCCATGAACTCCTCCTCAGCAACCACGTCCCTCCTCTAACATGGCTGCCTCATCTCCCACCTGATGTCTGGGGGACATTCTAAACCCAAACCATAATACTGATCTTAATTCCTTTGGATAAATACTGAGGGGCAGTATAGCTGGGTCATTTGGTGGTTACACTGAAAGAGTTGTATGTTTTCTCTCATATGTGCAAGCTAGAGAAAAATAAAAGGGGGTGATCTCTTGAAAATAGAAGGGACCAGTACAGTAGAGGAGGGAGGTCAGGGGGAGGAGGAAAGGGCAAGGGAGGTACCAGAAAATTAATTTGATCCAATTATATTATGTGAATGTATGAATGTGTCAGAATGAATCCCACTAGTAGGTACCTATTTTTTTAAGGCTAAATATTATATGGGGAAGGGGGGAGAGGGAGGGAGCTGGGGGGAGGGCCCACCAAGTGCTGTGTGCATGTATGTCACTGTCAACATGATTTACATTATGATGTGAAACTGTAATGCACCAATAAAAGCATGAATATATATATATATATATATATATATATAAACTAAATATAACAAATGCTGGTAAGGATGTGGAGAAAGGGGAGCCCTTGTACATGTAGGTGGGTATGTAAATTAGTATACCCATTATGGAAATAGTATGGAAGTTTTCCAAAAAATTAAGAAAGTAGAATTAACAATATGATCCAGGAATCCTACTACTGGATATATATCTAAAGAAAAAAACTCAGTCTATGAAGGTCCATGTTCATCATAGTTAAGAAATAGAAACACCCTAAGTGCCCCTCAGCTGATGAATGAATAAAGAAAATGTGGTGTACATCACGACAGAATACTATTCAGACCAAAAAAAAAAAAAAATATATATATATATATATATAATCCTGTAATTTGCAACAACATGAATAGAACTAGAGATCATTATGTTAAAGTGAAATAAGTCAGGCCCAGAAAAACAATTACCACATTATATCACTCATGTGTGGAATCTAAAAAGTTGATCTCTTAAAAGTTGAGCATAGATTGATGGTTACCAGAGGCTGGGAACTGTGGGGGTGGGTGGGAAAAGTTTGATCAATAAGCACTAAGTTACAGTTAGGTAGAAGTAATAAGCTCTAGGGTATTATTGCATAGTACAGTGACTATAAACAACTATGCACTGTACATTTCAAAAAGCTAGGAGAAATAATTTTGAAACTTTTTACCACAGAGTTGATAAATATTTGAGGAGGTAAATATATTTAACCTGATCAAACATTATATAATGTATGCATGTATTGAACAGTATATGGTACCCCATTAATATGTACAACTTTTATGATTTTTAGTATCAGTTAAAATAAAAAGAATATAAAAAATAGTTTTCTGGTGAGGATTAAAGATATATATGTGAAGAGCCTAGCACAGTGACCTAATTAGAACCAATTTGTTGCACAAAAAATGATAGAATTCATTCTTATATTGGAACAGACCCTGGCTTCCTCCTTAGAAACACAAGAATACTACCAGCTGATATTTATTGTCTATTATATACCTGGCATTATCCTAAGTGCTTAACAAGCAGGTAGTCTTTCCTCACCACTTTCTGTGTGAAGAGGAGAAGCTGTGACAAGTTAAGGAAACCACCTCAGAACCAGTGGCTTAAAATAGCAATTGTTTATTTAGATCATGATTTTGTGAATCTGCAATTGGGGCTGGGGTCAGCCAAGCGGGTTTTTTGGACTCCTCCAGATCCAGGCAGGTATCTGCAGTGAGCTACCTGGTTGGCTAGAGCTACCCCGTGTAGAATGGCCGTGGCTGTGGTAGCTCCTAGCCCTTTCTTTTCATCTCATCGTTCAGCAGGAGCGTGGTCTTGTTTACCTGGTGGCTGAGCAGGCTTCTAAGAGAACTAATGAGCAACTAAGCTGGCTTGAGGCCTAGGCTTCTATGTAGTACCTTATTATTTTTACTTTATTCCATTGAAAACAGTAAGACAAGGCCAGCCCAAACTGAAAACATGGGAAATAAAGCCTATCTCATAGTGAGAAAAGCTTCAAAGTAACATTACAAAGAGGAAATAAAGGGTTATGACCAATTTTGCAATTTACCACAGTCTGCTTCTGATCACAATTTCTTGCTTTCTGATTACATTTCTACCCAGGTAAAATATATTCTTCCATACTTCAGGATCCCAAAGTGTTTCATGGAACTATGGCATCCTGCATGAATTCTAGAAATCATTTTTTCATGTAAAGTCTAGATGAAGGTCATCAGATATAGATTTTCTTAATATAGAGACACATGAGATAAAAAGAAAAGTTTTCTGTCCCACTAATATCCCACATACAACGCTAATACAGGGATGGGGTGACTTTAATGCATCACTGCCACTCTAAAAGAGTGAGGGAGGAAGGAAGGGAAGAGGGAGAGAGAGACAAGAGAGAGAAAGAGAAAGAGAGAGAGATAGCGAGAGAGCGAGGGAGAGAGAGAGAGAGAGAGGAGAGAGAGAAAGGGACATCCATAATAGTTACTGCTCCATAGCAATTTTTAAATCCAGGCGGAAAAATGCCAGACTCCTACCTGGGAGTAGAAAATGCTCTCTGATTAAGGCAAGGCTGTGCTCCTGGGAGCAGTTCCCCCAGTGGCTTGTTCTTCATAAAATTTGGCTCCATCCTCTGGGCTCTTGACTCTGCCCTTTAGAACATTCTTCCTTTTCAACTTCCTTTCTTAACCTTTGAAAAACTTTCTCAGCCTGTTTCTTGATCATGGAAAGATGGGAGCCCAGAGGTCTTTCTGCTTTTTAGTAAAATCATTATTTTTAAATTCAGGTTGACAGCACATTTATATATGGAATTTCCTCCAAATCATTGTGAACTTATGATTGCTTTGTGCCCACCTGCTTGTTAATCGTACCCATGATAATATTTAAGACATGCCTTTCTACATCAACTTATTTGCTCTTACTTCAGGATTAGATTTCTGTAAGACCATGCTATCAGAAAACTGGGAAGTCAGGTTTTTTTCTACTAAGGAGAGTTTACTGGCAACATATGAATTCTGTTAGGTTTCTTAAAGGATGTAGAGCTATACCTTTGAATTGATCACTTTCTTTAGGGCTCATTTTATGTAGACAATTTTTTGTAGCTGGAAAGAGTAAAGATAAGAAACAATTTTTATTTTCCCATCCAGAAAATGCTGTCCCCTCTGTATTCCCTCAAAATTCTCCTTGCAAGCTGGCCAGTTCTTTATTTAGACCATCCCTTTCTTCTTGTACCTTCATGCAGCTAGGGCCAGTCATCTGACATTTCAACATTCTGTGGAGGTCTCTTTAGCCAAAATCAAAAGTTCATTATGTGCATTGGCTGTCTTTCAAGTTCCTATAGGCAACACTTTTGCCAGTTATTTTATTCTAAAACACACACACCACCATCATTTTTTTCTAACCTCCAATAACAATTTGCTTTATTTTTTCCCCAGCATTTGCTAAGAGTTTGTTTGCCATTTTTCCATCCTCTGCTCAGCGCTTCCTGCCAATGGCACTTATTTTAGATTTTTGTTATGGCAGCACCTCAATTCTAGGAACCAATTATTTCTGCATCAGTTAGCTTCTGCCATGTAAAAAAGAAAATCACAAAATTTAGCAGCTTAAAACACAACCACTTCATTTATTTTTTAGCGCATAACCCTGATGGCCATTAATATGGGCTGGGCTGGGCTGAGCTGCATCTGCAGTCAACTGCCTGGTCAGCTGGGGACTGACTGGTCTAGAATGGTCCCAGCTGGGGCTACTCTTCTGGGTTCTATGTGTTTGTTCAACATTCTGCAGGGCTTGTTCTCATGGTGACTGGTCAGGGTTCCAAGAGAATGAACAGAGGCAAGCTAAGCCTTTTCAGGCCTAGACTTGGAACCGGCACACCATCACTTCTGCTGTGTTTTATGGACCAAAACAAGTTACAGGGCCAGACAACATTCAGGAGAAGGGAAAGTGGACTCCAGCTCTTGATGTGAAAAGCTGCAAAATTGCATTTTAAAGGACATAGATGTACAGAGAACAGAAGAATTGGATCTGTTTTGTAAGATACCATGTGATACTTCCTCTCACTGTCAGCAAATCTTGTTGCAATTACTATTTTCATAAGGAACACTTCCAAGTTTTTTAAATGCTTTCTAGAAAGCATGGCTGTGGCCTCACCAAAGCTTTCCTCTTTTCCTGGGGACAGACACCGACTTTCTGACCACATAACTTTCTTGCAGGTATGACTACCTATTATCCTCTCTGGTCCCACTCTGATGTCCTAACCTCCCTGCTCCTGTGCACAACTATGATTCAATCTATCAAGCCCTGTGGAATCATTAGCTTTTGACTGGCTTCTGCTGCCCAGCTCATGCTCATCATCAGCACCAATCAGGCTTTGTTAGAAGGGAGTCTCAACCTACCTAACCCTGCAGGTCCCATCTCAGTGGTGAACATGGTCTAAAGTCCCCTCTTCCTATTATGCACCAATTTCTGTTGGGCTTCTCTCATGAAGTACAAGCTATCTAAACAAATACAGTGTATAAAATATGTAATGTAATTTTCTTCATTTAATTTTTATAATCTATAAGGGAAAAACAAGCGAAACTTTAAGATTTTTGCATTTTACCATTAAAATTTCTTCCACTTTACATTTCTGTGTAGAAGGTACAGGGGTGGGATTGAATCAGTATGAGGTGACAGGGCTTTCACAAAGTTGAAATGATCTTAATTACATGCTTTCATATAACAGAAATTAACTAATTGATCTACCATAGGGTCAATTAGTAATTAACTAATTTGTTAATAATTAACCATTATATGCTGGTCAGTTTTCTCCACATACTATAGTAAAGTTATGTTAGCTGGGCCTGGTGGTGTATGCCTGTAATCCCAGTATTTAGGAGGCTGAAACAGGAGGATTGCATGTTCGAGGCCAGCCTCAGTGGTTTAGCGAGACTCTCAGCAACTTAATGAGACCCTGTTTCAAAATAAAAACTAAAATAGGGCTGGAGATATAGCTCAGAGGTAGAATGCCCCTGGGTTCAATCTCAATAATCATCAAAAAAATATTATGTTGATTTCTATATTGGGAGAAGATACTTCAGGAATAAAAATTTGTCCACCAAAGACACTGTGGTCTCAGAGGTCCATCCACATAAAAACATATTAGTAGAGCTGCTTATAGTTCTTTGGGGAAGCACCCTGGGCTGAGTGAAGCTCCCTGTACTTAAGCTCTGATGAGATTGGTTTGCTGCCTAACCCTGAGAAACTTGATTGGACAGAGTTAATTAGCACTATCTCAGGAGGGTCCTATGTTCATATGTGCTTGCAAATGGCTTTTCTGATAGTATCTGGCCAATCCTCTGTGGCTAGTGTAGCATCTACTTTCATGCTATGCATATTTTCTCTTGTATAATATGAAATAATAATCAGAAATAGAGAAAAATTTTTGGAGATATGTTCTTGGAAAACTTCCCATGCAAAGAAGAGAAATAGAGCAGTGTTCAGTTCAATGTGTCAACTCCACGAGTTTCAATTATCAAGAAAAAGAGTATATTGAGTAGATATGTTTGGGTTATATGAATAAAACAAATCATGAGCATCTACTTTTTCTTATTCAGTTAAAACAAAATACTTCTTGACTGAGATTTCACATGAAACATAGAGTACCAGGCCCTCAATATTTGTTGAATGATATGATTGATCATTGACATTCCCCCAACCTGCCCTGTGCCAAAGTTTTAAAATAATTGATCATATTTTTTATGATCTGTATTTTTAGGAACTGCATTTTTAAGTTTTCTACAGGGATGATAATGGTAGGGAGTATGAAAAAGGAACATAATT
Source organism: Glis glis (assembly GCA_004027185.1). NCBI lineage: Eukaryota > Metazoa > Chordata > Mammalia > Rodentia > Gliridae > Glis > Glis glis. Next base: position 40,230 of record PVJS01009101.1, read on the forward strand.
ATCTAACATGTCATTGTTTCTTAGTTGTGAACAATCAGGCTGTCTCCAAAGCCCACTTACCCACTTAAGTGGATTTATGTTGTATCACTCAAATAGAAATGGCCTGATCCCTCCTATCATGTGTGGTGCAAATGCCAAACCCTTTCTTATTTCTTCCATGAATTTTGAGGAGCTTTCCTGATAATGGCAAGGAGAATGGTAAGATGAAAGTTTCAAGGAGACAGAAAGCTTTCAATAGTGTTTATAAAAGTAAAAAAGAGTTGACTAAGAAAACTAGAAAGGTTGTCAAGCAGATGTAAATGTCCAGTTGAAATTATAGGCCAGGAATTTTAAAGTTGAATGAATTTGTGAATCTGTGCAGTTTTCTTTCAGTCACCTGGTAGTAGAAGTGAAAGTAGGAGATAACTGATTAATCCAGGCATGGATAAGCTTCATCAGAATGCTAGCAAACAAATACTGACTTCCATTGACATTATGTACATATATGAGAATACCAGTGTCAATCTCAACACTCTGCATGGGGAGGGGGAGTGGAAAGGGAGCCGGGGAAAGCCCACCAAGTGCTGTGTGCACGTATGTCATTATCACTGTGAACTGCATTGCGATGTGAGACTACAATGTACCAATAAAAGTATGAAAATTAATTACTTAAAAATAAATAAAAATAAAATAGCAGGTGCAAATTTTTTCACATCATTATTCTCATGATTTTTGTTGTTAATAAATTTTATGCAAGCAAACCTCCAGTAAGGCCAAATCAAATCCATTTTTTTTTTTTGTGTGGTTATGGTGATTGAATCCAGGGGCATTCTACCTCTGAGCTACACCCCCAGGCCTATTTTTTATTTTTTATTTTGAAACAGGATCTCACTAAGTTGCAGAGGGCCTCACTAAGTAGCTGGGGCTGGCCATGAACCTGCGGTCCTCCTGTCTCAGCCTCCCAAGTACTGGGATTACAAGCATGTGCCACCACGCCCCACTCAATGCCATTTTAACAAAAGGCCTCAGATGACTTTGGAGGCAAACTGTTTGCTACAATAAAGAACATAAAAGCTGAGGCTTAAAGACTGTGTTCAAGCCAGCAAGTCTTATAAACCAGATGTGAGACTTTAGTTACTTACCTTACTTCCTTGGCTCTTGATTCTTCTATCTTTAATTAAAAACTTTAATAAGAAGAAAATTTTGTTCTTTTTTATTTTTATGGCCAATTCTTCTACATAGGAAATATTTAATGTGAGAATGTTCAAAGAACTCAATGCTGAAGATACAGAATTATACCTAAGGCCACATATTCATTAGGATGGAGAATGAAATCATGGTGTGCTTTTCCAGGGCTATTTAAAACTCATATATATATATATATATAATATGCTTTTTCTATGTTCTCATTAAAACAGATAATTTTGAGATGATTCAGAATTATTCAAGTTGAAAATTCTTGCAAATTAGAATCCTAAGATTCCTTTATAGTTCACATGCGCGCGTACACACACACACACACACACACTCATACCACATATTTATTTCTGTCCAGTATAGATGATGAAACAGATATACTTCTAAATTATATTAAGTAGCTTCACTGCCTTCACCAGAATTTTATCTTCAAAGAAACACATTCAGAGACACACATATTTGACCTTGCTTTCTTTATTTTACAAAATAGCTCTCATTCTGATCTAATTGAATAAAAGTATACTGTTAAACAACCAAGAAAAAAAATCGAACAGTATTTTTAAGAGCTGAAAATGGAAAACTGATATATGCTTGTTGCTCAGATGCAATATTTAGTGAATCGATATTTATTTTTGGAATATTTGTATCACAATCAGTGTCTCAGTGGGATAAATAGATACATTGGGGTGTCTAAGTTTCAGAATTTGCTTGTCATACTACTATACTACTTCAATGTGAACTCTATTGGAAAGGCCAATGCTTAGAAAATTCAAAAGGGAAATAATTCTTACAATAATTTTTAAATGACAAAGACATTACATGATTATGTTTTTGTAAGCAAAATTGTATCGGGACAGAGTTTTAATTTTTTCCTAGCAAAAACTAGATATAATCCTAAAATAAAGTTGCATATGACTAAAAATATATATTCTTATTCATCTATACTCTCTGGAATTTATTTACATTAAGTAAGAATACATAAGAATTTGAAAAGAAAAACTGAAGAACAAGCCAGGTGCCTTGGCTCTCGCCTCTATTCCGAAGTACTGGGATTAGAGGTGAGACAAAAGGATTGCAGTTTGAGGCCAACTTTAGCAATTTAGCAAGACTCTCAGCAACTTAGTGAGACCCTGTTTCAAAATAAAGTAAGAAAGGGCTGGGGGTATAACTAACTCAGAGGTAGAATGCCCCTGAGTTCAATTAACAGTACAAAAAAAAAAAAAGCAAAGAGAAAAGAACAGTTTAATCTTAAAATGAAAGATATCTTAGCAGGAACTCCTTTAACACTATGAAATATTTGTTTCATTTCATAGATGTTAGGGAATTGACATTTTTAGTCTCTAATTTAAAGCAAAATTCAGATATTTTTCAACATGGCATCTCAAGACCTGAGTAGCATGACATGAACAGAGACTTATGAACTAGGCCTCCCTTCCCACCTCAGACCAACCTTCAGATCAGCATCTCCTATATCAGACCTCAAGGTTATATGTGGCTAAAATATCAATTCTTTTTGTTCAATAAGGTCATCCAAGAAATAAGCATTCCCTCCAATTTGTTACCCATAAAGGAAATGCTAAATTGGAACGATTCGTATTTTATATTTAAATCAAAATGCCCAGAAGTACACAACAAAGTTGTCCTAGGAGTATTGCCAATGACACATGAAGGTCAATATGGCTCTTGTCTTTGGCGGGGACATGGAAGACATAGCATAATAAACAGGATCAAGCCCTCACTTCTGGAGGTATGAAAGAGGCTATCCGGCATCCAGGGAGTTCATAAACATGCTCAGGAAAAAAGAATCAGGAACTTTTGGAATTTCCTAAGCAATGAAGCAATATGCTGCTGTCTAAGAAGAATCAGCTGCTGTGTGGATTTGGTCTGAATCTAAAATATTTACACTTGAGTCTTCTTCATTCAGATCAGGAGAAAGTGTTTGAACAAGGACAATTCAATCAGACAGGATTGGGGAAGCAGTTTGAAAATTCTCTGTTTCACCTACTATCTATGGCATATCATTTTGGGGTTTGTAAGGTTCAGTTAGGGAAAGATCTATACAATGCAACATGCCGTAAGAAGTGACTAGAATGATTGGTATGTTATGTTGTCCCATTTATTCAAAAAATGGAACCCAGACTCTAACTCCATTGACAATCATGTCATTCCAGTAAAATCTTACTGTTGATTTATAGAACCTACGTAGATGCAAGTGACAAGTATTTGTCTCATTTCATGAGAAATAATGGATATCATGTGAGAAAGAAACATCAATCTTAAAGCTTCTCCTTTTGGTTTATGGGAAACCCGTTTTCCTTGAAATTTACATAATTATAAGGAAGGAAACTATTGCAGTATGAATGATGGTAGCAGCAATCTGTCCTTTCTTAACGTGTTTTTGTTTGTCATATGTACCTTATAATACCTTATAAGCACCTCCCCCTATTCCTGAGAACAGGTAGAAGGTTACAATTTAATTATCGCTAACAATTCAAGTATACAAAAGCCATATTAGTAATTTCTTCATAAAGAGCAAGTCTGTTATAGTTATTGGTATTTTGACAAATTTCTTATATAAGGAAGAAATATGAATTTTACTTAGTCACAGTTCTGTAGTAATTCCTAAATCTCAAACCAGGAAAATTTTATTAATATTTTAGTATACCTGAAAATGAATTGTTTGGCTTTTTTGTTTTGTTTGGTATTGGGGGCAGAGCCCAGGAGCATTCTACCTCCAGACTTTACCTCCACCCCCAACCTTTTTTATTTTTTCATTTTGAAATAGGATCTCACTAAGTTGCTGAAAGTCTCACTAAATTGTCGAGGCTAGCCTTGACCCTGTGGCCCTCCTGTCTTAGCCTCCCAAGGCCAGGGATTACAGGCATGCACCAAATGCCCAGGTTTGTTTGGCATTTTAAAATGTGTCTTTACTAATCTGTTAGTGGTTAATAAGGTGCATATAGCCAACAATTTAGTTTTCTTGTAGCTAAATATGATTCCTACATATGAATAAAAATATTTCTTTAATCTTTTCATTGGACTTTATGATTCATTGAGTAGCACCAATTTTTATTGGTAATATCTTTTTGATAAGTTCATATAATGAAATACAGAGCTCTCACAAAAGAGGTTTTATTTAGTAAGCAATAGATAGCTACAGATATTCTCTAGTTACTATTTTATGAACTAACAGTAGATATCTCCAGTGTGGTTTGTGAAGGTTAGTTCATGCTGGAATTAAGTTTGCATTAATAGTATATGCTATTTGAATTGATATTTCATTTCTAAATATAATATACCTACTTGGTGCCTATAGTCATGTGAAAATACTATTGAAATGAAAAAAGATCAAATCTGCTCACCTCAATATTAAAGAAATGTGTGGTGAATAAATCTTATAAACTTTTGCATGTAAATGGTTTCCCTCAAGAACATATAAAATTCAATAAAGTATTCTACATATTATAGAAATAAGTATCTAGTTTCATACTAGAAAGGATATATGTATGTAGAGGTACAAATCTATGACAGAAGGAAACAGACCTTATTCTCCCTTTTGATTACTGACTTGATCCTTTGTTGAAATTTCTTTAATATGAGCTATTATACTTTATTACTAATATTTAATGTGTTACAATGTATCCATCACTTTATGTTGGTTTGCCTCTCATAATAAACCTTCCACCAATCCTACTATAACATAACAGACTAGACAGATACACATCATTTCAAAATGAAATACCAGGTCACCTTTGGAGGACAACCCAGAAAAGTGAGTGGCTTGCTACAGACCTATCCATCACCCATCCAGTTGTAGAAATTGAAGCTAAGGATTCATCTGTGAGGACTCCACTCTAGGGAGTGACTTCCTCAAGGAGAATATTCATGAACTGTGCAGCTCCTCTCCTTGCCCACTAGGGATATTTGTTGGCTCTTCACTCTCAACTCAGCCAAGTGACAGGGGCTTGTCTAACGGACAGGGGTTTGACTCTGACCTAGAAATGTCAAGGGTGACGGAGTTCTCTGGGGAGGAGTGTGTGAAGTCACATAAGGAACAAGCCACCTTCTCCAATAGCAGGGCCAACGTGCACTTGTGCAGGTTTTAGACAGGCCATAGGTATTAGTTTTCATTGCTACATAACGAACTACCACACAATAGAGGCTTAAAATAGTCCCCCTTTATTATTCCCAAGTCAGGTGAATTCTTTTGGTTTCTCTTCTCTGGGCCCCACTGGACTGAAATTGAGGTACTGGTCATAAGTTCTGATCTGGAGGAGCTGGGAAGATCCTGCTGCCACGTCCGTCCAGGTTCTTGGCAGAATTCCATTCCATGTGTTTGCAGGACTGAAGTCTTCATTTTCTCTCTGTCACTGCTCTGGGTTCTTCCAGGCCAGTTTCAGGTCCTTGTGGGTCCCCCTCCCTTGGCAAGCAGTAGAAGACCCTTTCATGTCCAATCCCTCTCTTGCTTCAGATCTGACTTCCTTGTCTGCTACCAGCTGGGATATACTCAGCTGTTAAACAGCTCATCAGGTGTGGTGATGTGTGCCTATAATCCCAGTACTTGGGAGGCGGAGGCAGGGCTACAGGTTAATAAGATCCAGAAACTCAGTCTCAAAATAAAAAATAAAAAGGTCTGCCGGGCGTGGTGGTGCACACTTGTAATCCCAGTACTCGGGAGGCTGAGACCGGAGGATCTGGGTTCGCGGCCAGACTCAGCTACTTAGTGAGGCCTCCGCAACTTAGTGAGACCCTGTTTCAAAATAAAGAATAAAAAATAGGGCTGGGGGTGTAGCTCAGAGGTAGAATGCCCCTGGGTTCAATCCCCAGTACCGCAAAAAAAAGAAAAAGGTCTGAGGGTATAGGTCATAAGTAGAATGCCCCTGGCTTCAATCCCAGTACCAAAAGTGTATTTAAAAAATAAAAATGAATGGCTCATGTGATCAGATTAAACTCACCTGGAAAATCTCCCTTTTTTATTTTTATTTTTTTGGGGTAGTGGGAATTGAGCCCAGGAGCATTCTACCTCTGAGCTCCACCTCAGCCCTATTTTAATTTTTATTTGGAAACAGGAGGATCTTACTAAGTTGCGGAGGGCCTCATGAGGTTTCTGAGGCTGTCCTTGAATCTGTGATTTTCCTGTCTCAGCCTCCCAAGTACTGGGATTACAAGTGTGTGCCATCATGCCTGGCTCTTCCCTTTTAATTAATTCAACTCAACTGATTAGTCATCTTAATTGCATCTATAATTACTTAATACCACTATTTCTCCCACACAATATATTTGTGAGTGTAATATTGATGATAATTCACTGTCCTGGGGATCAGAGGAGGAAATCTTGGGGAGTTACTTTAGAATTTCGCCTGGAATACTATGTGAGAGGAAGCTGGCCAGGTAGGAGCAGCCCAGAATAGGGAGTTAATCGTTGCAACACTGGATGTTCTAGATAATTAACCAATTAACCTATTTGCTTCATAAAATGATACTGCATATATGTGTATAGATTCACTGTTTCCTGGAGCTGGACATAACTAGTCACATTTACACTGATAATTTTGGAGACCATGCCTAAGTCATCTATCTGAATGCTTTTAGATACCCTTTTATGTTGTTGGCAGATGATGAGAGAAGAGTGTCATCAGTATAGGCTAAGTTAGCTGTGAAAACCTATAACCCTAAACTCTTAGGGACTTCAGGCTGGAAAGGCTCGGCTCGTTGCTTGATGACACCACATGTCCTTGGATTAGCAGGGGACACCAATGCTGACGCCGATGCCTTCCTTGTCCTCACTTAGGGCCCAAGGTAAAGGCACAGCCACTACTGGAACATCGTCTTTCACTGTGGTGGGGGGAGCTTAGTTGTAATGAAATATGTAACATTATTTCTAACATTTTATTAGCCAAATTAAATCGCAGAGCCATGCCTCGTTTCAGACAGGAAGGAAGGTATAATCCAACTAGAACTGTAGTCTCAGTAAAAGCCCCTATGGCTATCTCAGGGACAAATTGGCAAAATTATTTGAAATTGAAAATGTGTAGCTTTTGACCTGGTGATTCCATTCCTAAGAATATGTATTATGGCATAAGCATGTTTCTGTGTTCTTTGTAATAGAAAAAAGTACGAATAGCCTCAGTAAATGTTTCTGAGTAAGCAAATAATGTTAAATCCATTCAATTGGGGTACTGCAAAGTCTTTTAAAAAAATGAGTGAGGTATTTTTGAATTTACATGAAAACTATCCCAAGATAATATAGTTGAGTAATAATGAAAGTGTATATGTCTGTGATGGTGTTCATGGTGGTAATGGAGTGTAGGCATAGGGGGAATAATACAAATAGATAATACACTCAGAATTCTTCTTGGCAAAAATAATAGTAGCTGGTAACAGTAGTACTCTTCTACGTGCTGTACATATCTCAAGTCATTTAATACTCATAACTATCATTGAAGATGGTATTATTCTCAATTTTGAAATGAGGAAACTCATACAGAGTATAATTCAGGATTGATTTCTAGGATATTTGAAATTCTGTCTGCAATGAGCACCTTGGGGGAGTAGGACTGAGGGACATCATGGGACTGTTTTATTATTTACTGTGTTGCTTTCTGTTGCTCTTAGAGTTTTTGTCAGGATCATATTGCTTTTATAGTAAACTTCAGGTAGCAGAAATAGATGCCAAGACAGTGAAGCGAGGGCGGGCTGATCCACTCCTGCTAGTGTGCATTTGTACCTTTGGACCCTGGCAGAGGTGAATTATGTCTATGGAGAGAGAATATATAGAACCTAAACAACTCCAAATCTTCCCTTTGTCCATATGAAGGGAAGCTGAGCTGGTTACTCTTGGAGCCCGTTTATCTATCTGGGTGTGATGATTTGTGTAGGCTCTAATATTGTCCAATAGTTTTGTCCTCTTGGTGGATTCCACATCCTTCTTCTCTTGGCATCAGGGTGGCCTACCTGACTGATTTTGGAAGTGATGTGTATTGCTTCAAACAGAAGCCTTAGGAATCATTGTGGGAATCTATTGTCCTTTTCTATTTGTAACAGAGGGGCAGTATCCAGACAGAGGGTATTTCTTTAGCCTGCATCTGGAGGGAAGAGAACATGAAGTGCCACTGGAGCGACACATAACAGGAGTGAGAAATTAGAAATAAGATGTACTTATAGCAAGCCCCTGAGACTGAGCCATTTGCTACCATGGCATAAACCAATAAAATCTAATATAGGACTTCAGAGAAATAATAAGAAAACAGAATTGGAGAAAAGACCAATTCTTGTCTTTTCTGAGATGTCCTCTGGGATGGAGATCCTGGGGCAGTGGCATTTTGTGCTTTTTTGAGTCTTCACCTCCTGGAGGTCTCTCGGGCCTATTTTCCTTGAGGACAGAAAACGTGCATTGCCTCATTGCTTTCATCCTGGCAGGCTCCTTGGTTTGTTCCTTATGGGAAAGACTTGTTTTAATTTTTATTTCTGTTTGGGAAAGACTGACTTGTTCTACATGTCTTATCAGTGAAGAGAGTGGCACTATCACAGAGAGTATAAATATAGTTGTATTTCCTTTCCAACAACCCATTTCTTGAAAGTTTCTTGTTTAATTGCAAAATATTGGAATCATTTTAACTTTCTTTTTTAATATCTGAATTAAAACATGAGGAAGAGTTATAAAGGTTTTCCAGTGAGAGTGGTATATATCTCATTTGACATGAAATACTTAAAACAAATGAGAACTACCAGTCTATAGTTTGGTCTTCACTCTAAAGAGTGTCTTATAATGATTGAATTGTAAGCTATTAATGGAAGAGTCATGATGTGAGTTATTTTCCCTAATAAGCTTAATTTTCAACTAATGTAAAAATTTTTGCAAGAGTTTTTAAGACCTTTACTCATTTATAGAAAATTTTATTTTCTCGTGGATTTAAATTGATTGCTTATTGCCGTGCCCAAATATAGACAATAGCTTATTTACGTCTCTGTTCCAAGGGTTCAAATGTCATTAATTATTTTTTTTACTAAAAAGAATGCCCTGATGTCTGTCTGCTTGCTTACTTCTGCAGAGTTATACTGCTCATTGGAGCAGTATAAGATTCCTAGGATGAAGGGTGTTTGGGGGATTATCCTGGCCCCTAATCATTCTGTACACAAAACAGCATTTTAGAAGGAATGCTGACCGAGAACAAAGAGGCAACTCTGCTCCGCTATTAAGCAACATAAAAAATGTCTAGAGAATACGTCTTCAGACTACAGTCAATCCTCAACTAAGCTATCTCTCTTTCACTTGTACAACAGGGGGAAAGAAGTTGCCTTTCTCCTTTCACATTATATAGTTCAGAATCTAAGCGCTTCTGTGGCATCTATTTAAACATTTCTAGCCAGGTGTGGTGGCACATGCCTGTAAATCCCAGCACTTGGGAGGCTGAGATAGGAAGATTCAAGGTCAGTGAGTGGTAACCTAGTAAGACCCTGTTTCGAACTAAAAAATAAAAAGGGCTAGGGGTATAGCTCAGAAGTAGAACAACCCAGGGTTCAATCCCAGTACCACAAAATAAAATAAATAAATAAGTAGGTCAATAAATAAACAGTACTTTTATCCTGATTTCTAAATGTGGCCTCCAGAGGATGCCTGATATAGAACACCATGTGATGATCTATGCTCTGCTTGACAAGTTCTAACAAGTATCCTAATGATTACACATCAGCCTTGACTGGGGGATCTAGGAAGCTTCAAGGATAATCCAGTCTCCCCTCTTTCTTCAGTGTCACAAGGAAGTCATCAAATAGTGTTCTAGATATAGAAATTTAAGATTTCAACAAGTTTGGGAAGCTTAGGTGCCTTTTCAAAGATGCTAGGAAGTTAAATAGCCTGTCAACGTGGTCTCTTTTTTTTCTTTTTCTTTTTACTGATTTATGTCCACAACCTCAATTCGAATCTAAACTATACATGTTTCCCTTAATCTTCAAAACATTACATAGAGGGCAAATGAGATCTTTATTAGTTTACAGATAAGATGAATTTATTCTACTCTCCACATTTAAAAAACAACTTTAGGATATGGAACTGAGAACAGAAAAGAGTTCCTAAGATGAATACATATTGATTTTGATTTGATACTTGTTTAGTCTTAATAACTAGAATACTTATGTTTTAAGAGATGGAGCATTCAATTATGTAGTGTATTTATTATTGCTTTCTGTGATTATGAGTCACATAAATTGATACACCAGAATGTATTACTGGAAAACTTTTTGAAGAGATTCTCTTAACAAGTAATAGTTTAATTTATTAAATACTTTTTACATGAGAATTATTTAATTTCTAATTATTATAATTATCAAATGTATTAGTACTATATTTAACATCAGATAGATTATATGCCAAAGATGCAAGGTCACACTTGAATGGCATATATATATATATATGTGTGTGTGTGTGTGTGTGTGTGTGTGTGTGTGTGTGTGTAGGGGAAATCTGAGGAAAGGGGAAGTTGTAGTTTCTGGTAGAGCAGTAGGAATCTTTCACCGATATGAAGGAATCTTTCACCGACATTAATTTTTCTAAAAGAATGTAGGAAATCAGAAAGAAGAGGTAGTCATTTAGGGAATAGTAATAAAATATTGCCATATTCAATAGAGTTGTCACATCTTCCTGATTTGGAGTCTGTGACAAGCAGGTTCTCTCATAGCCTCCAGTACTTTCTACCTCTTGGGATCCTCCCTGTGTAACCACCTCCTTTCCAGTGTGGGTGAGCCCAGGGACTGGCTTTTAGCCATTAGAATAGAGCAAAAGGCCTGGTGTGGTGGTGCATGCTTGTAATCCCAGTACTTTGGGAGGCGGAGACAGGAGGATCCGGATTCGCGGCCAGCTCAGCTCGTGCACGCTCTCTCTCTCTCTCTCTCTCTCTCTCTCTCTCTATTTCTCTCT
>PVJS01009102.1:0-51234 GCA_004027185.1 Glis glis
CTGTTTCTCTCTCTCTCTCTCCTTAGTGAGGCCCTCCGCAACTTCGTGAGACCCGGTTTCAAAATAAAGTATAAAAAATAGGGCCAGGGGTGTAGTGTGGAGGTAGAACGCCCCTGGGTTCAATCCCTGGTACCGCAAAAAAAAAAAAAAATCTAAACAAGATATTGGAGGAAAGATGATATCATTCTATTTAAGAGATGGAAACCAGGCACGGTGGTGCATGCCTGTAATCCCAGGACTTGGGAGTCTGAGACAGGAGGATCACAGGGCTGAGGAGAGCCTTAACAACTTAATGAGACCCTGTTTCAAAATAAAAACTAAAAAGGACTGGGGATGTAGCTTGGAAGATAGAATGGCCCTGGGTTCAATCTTCAGTACCAAAAAACCAAAGAGAGAGGAGAGAGAGAGAGAGAGAGAGAGACCGAGCGAGCAAACTTTCAACTGTGGAAGATTCCACATTAGGGAAAGAATTTAACCAGGGGCATAAAAAATATGTGTTAAAAATAATGCATGGTAGCCGGGGCATTATGGCGCACATCTATAATCCCAGTACTTGGGAGGCTAAGACAGGAGAATCACAGGATTGCAGCCAGCCTCAACAATTTAGTGAGGCCCTCAGCAACTTAGTGAGACCCTGTTTCAAAATAAAAAATAAAATATGGCTGGGGGTATGGTTTGGAGGTAGAATGCCCCTGGGTTCAATCCCTAGTACCATACACACACACACATACACACAAATCTATGTTGAGAGGCACAATTGCAAAATCAAAGGACTAAGTTGCAATGAGTATAGGTTGGGACTGTTCAAATGACCAACATGGGTACAAAATTTCATGACTGTAAGTAGGTTACTGAAGTTACCAGAGGTGGCAGGAATGGCGAGGTACTGGAGAGAGCTTCCTTAGTCAGTCTCAGACTAAGGACCAATCTGGGATAGTCCCTGAAATCCCTGAATCATGGGGAAGATCATAAAGACCAAATTAAATGGTCCAGGAGGAAATAGCTTCTAACATACCATCTTGTTTGACCCTATTCTCAACCAATGTCATTTTCAAGCAGGTTTTATTAGTTAAGTTTTATGTATAATGACATGGAGACTCAAGAGGTTTGCCCAAGGTTATACAATAACAAGGCAACAAGCCTACCATTCAGACCTAAGACTTCTAAAAACAATGTCAGTGTTCTTTCTACCATGTCATGAGGGAGAAGTGCCAGTCCCAGGGATTTCACAGCACGTGTATTTCAGTTTTTATCTAGCTAGACCACTAATTTGTCCATAAAGCTTTGCTTCATAATAATGCTGTTCAATAATAATATTTTTCTTTTTGTTGTTATACTGGGGACTGAACCCAGGGACATTCTACCTCTAATCTATACCCCCGGCTCTTTTTTATTTTTATTTTTTTGTTTTGGAACAGGATCTCACTAGGTTGCTGAGAGTCTCACTACATTGCTGAAACTGTTCTCTAACCTCTGATCCCCCTGTCTCAGTCTCCCAAGTACTGGGATTACAGGCATGTACCACCATGCCCAGCTGATATTTTTGTTTTCCTTTTTGGGGGGGTACTGGGGATTGGACCCAAGGGCATTTTACCTCTGAGCTAAATCCCTAGTCTCTCTGCTTTTTGTTTTGAAACAGCGCCTTGCTAAGTTGCTGAGGTTCTCACTAAATTGCTGAGGTTGACCTTGAAGCTGCAATCCTCCTATCTCAGCCTCTGAGGTACTGAGATTACAGGTGTGTGCCATCATGCTCAGCTAATAATGGCATTTTTCTTTATAACTACTTAACTTACATTTGAAGGCTATTTTACTAAGATATTAACTTTGAATATACTAAATGTTTAAGAGTGTAATGTAAGTATTCTTCAAGGCCAGACTGGCTACTATCTACCATGTGTGGAGTAAAAATTTTAAAAGTTGGCAGCAAAGTAATTCAGTTATATTTAGGAAGTGGTCCTGTAAACTCCCCCTCCCCTTTTCTTCCATTTCTATTCCCAGTACTTTAATTCTGCTCTATTATTTGATATAAAACATACATGGGGACTTCTTATGCATCACTTAAAGCCCTCTTGGCTGTGCCTCTTTCTTAGCCCTTGCTCTGGTTTCCTGTCCTTGAAGATGGACCTCCACCGTACACAGGTGTGATCTGACAGTGTCTCCTCTTGCAACGGATCTTCTCTAGCCTTCTGCTCTAAGGCTGGAGCACACAGCCTAGAACTCTTAGAGGGATTCCTTATGGATCCTCATGGGTAGACAACTGGAGTGGGTGTTAATGCTCTTCCCTGTTGTGTTCTGGCCTGCAGGTTCTGACATGCATTTCATAAAAGGCACAATGTTCTGCAGGACGAATTACTGGTGTCTCAACCTGGTAGGAAATGAAACAATGCATCTTAACTTTTTAAAAAAAAAATGTTTCCTGCTAAATTCTACTCCCACTGGACTTTCTGGGCTCATGTTACTTGCCTTGCAAACCTTTGTTCTGTGGCTCTGAGCTAAGGAAGTAACCATATAGAGAAAGAAGCAGCTCAATTTCCTCCAAATCTAGTGCACTATTTCAATTGTCATTAATGGAAACCCAAAGAACCAGGAGGCTGGAGCTTGTAATGAACCTTTAATGAGCCCTGGCACTCATTAGACAGGAAACCCCAAGGATAACTGGCTGAAGTTTCTGCCCATCAGGATCACAAGTTGGCAGGGTTCCTGGCCCAGTGTTAAGGGTGTAGAGGAGAGTAGGATGTGGATCTCAATTCTGTTTTTCCTCTTGTCCTCCAGGCACCTGCTTCCCCTCTTGCCCCAAGTCTACTAAGGTTGAATTGTCTGACTTTGAATTTAATGGGAAGCTCTGCCCTTGGCACTCATCTCAGAGCCAAAAGCAAAGCTAGTAATGAGCCCCGGGTGGGATGCCCATTTGCTTCTCTGTCCTGAGTTCGTCGTAGCCAAAAGAATTTTATTGTGTGCTCTCATGGTATATTTTTTAAAAACAAATTTCCTTTACAACTAAGTTCTAGAAACATTTTTCTTCGCTATATTTTTCCTATGGCATTCTTAGACGTGAAATTGCATGTTTTTCCTATACGGAATCCTAATATAGTTCTGAACTTTCACTCTAATGATCAAAATGATATCCAATTTCATTATAAGCAGAAATTACAGTATGTGTGATCAGGGATTATGCTCCATGTATTTTGCAGACTCACTTTAATTTTTACCTAAATAGTATAATTCCCTTTATCAGAGATAATGATTTTTTCCAATGTTCAGATTGCTAGCATAGTATCAAGTGGTAAATATTTAAAATAGTAATTTTTATAGTCTCATATAATTTTTTTAAAGTTTGTGCTGGTATTGAATGTGAAGTGTAGATCATAAAGGGGGAAAAACCTCTTACATAATTAGCTGTAGAAGAACTGCATCGCCAAATGTATTATTTTAATGAACTATATGACATAGTTTAAAAATATTAATAGTAAGTCTTTCCTTTATTTAGATGGATCTATGTAGTTTTATGAAGACTTATTGCTAAGAGAAATTATTGATAAATCTATTTTTCATTTCTTTCTTGAATAATAAGGCACCCTGAAGGTAGACTCTTTGATGTACAAGCCATGACTAGTTAAAACTGTATTTTATAATCTAGCCTGCACAGCAGGGATGAGAAATTTACTAATTAATTTATTGGCACCTTAATTGCATTTTCAATATTATAGACCTTAAAAATTTAAGTATTTCTCTGAAAATATATGCATATTTAAATCTAATATGCATTCTTGATAGTAAGAAAAGATAGTAAATTGAAACATATTAATACATAATATTCTATTTTATTTATTTAAATTTTGCATACTGAATATTTGCAGTATGTCCTTTGGCTAAGTCAACACTTTATTATCCTATCACTTGTTGATTCACAGAATGTTACTAAGCCTAAATATTTTTGATCTTTCAAAACAGAAATAGCTTTTGAGCTGCATTTGTGGATCTTATTATAGTGGTTCTTCAGTGTGTCTGTAGCCTATCCTTTGATCATTTTCTCTTAAGATTCATACACACAAAGTAGAGTTTAAGCTCGAGGGCTGCATAATATTAAGCTATACAATATTTAAATTCTCATGGAAATTCCTCTCAATTTCTTTCTCTCTCGACTGCACTGAACACAACACGACTAGCTTAAGATTCCATACTTATTTCCCTAATGTAATTTCAGTGGCAGTAAAGTATAGTGCTTATGAAACTAAAGGCACACATTCAATTCAGGAGAGGTCTCTTAACTTTGTATAGTCGCAGGCTCTCATTGATGACTACCAATGGCAACATTAGCTTTGCAGGTGGAAAAACATGTCACAGCCTATAAAGAATATTGCTAGGAGGACAAAGATGGCATTATATAATCTACTTATTTATTTATTGCATTTTCTAGCCCTTGGAATTAGGCGGGGTCCTGTCAGTGGTAATGACCAATGGCCTGTGAAAGTACAGAAAGTAGTTCATAATTCCAAGGTACAACTCAGTGGTTAGAAAGTCTATTGGCCCCAGTGATCTTCTGGAGGACAGTTGTATTGACTTTGCTATGAAAGGGGAGTGAGTTTATATAGTTATAGGTCTCTGAGATTGGGGCTTGTTAGTTTAGAAGAAATGAGCCTACCCTGACAAGTACTGATATTACTACCAAAATTGGGATGCTTCTGTAAGAGAAACCAGAAATACAGGCAGTGTGAAATGGATATCAAGCCCAAAAATGATGGTGATCCATATAGTATAGTAGTAAAATATTTGGCAAGTTGCACACCTGCAGGGTTTGGAGAGGCAGATCATACATCTAAAACAAAACAAAACAAAATTTAAAACATCATCCATAATAAAAACAACATCAAAATTTATGGCTTTAGGGAAAGAGGTTGAAAAAATTAGAGTTTTTGTGTAGTTGTAAATGACTGTGATTGGCAAGATGTTGTAGGAAGGAGGTGCTCTTTAATAATAGTGTAATGGTTTGAAAGCAAAAATGGAGAAGGATAGGTATAGACTGCAAAATCTGGGTCTTCCAGGACTGTTATAGTCACTGTTTTTAGATCCTCAACAATAAAACATAAAATTGAGAAAACTCTGAAGACTAAAAATCCAGTAAGATCTTTAAACTGATTTAATTGCCTCAGGCAGAAAAGCAATCCAAGGGTATATAGAACCTGTAAATATTTTCAACTGAATAAAATAATTAAACCAAAAAATTTGGGCCCCAGGAAAGTTCAGAGACTCACTATATCACCATTTAAATTAATAGAGACAAACGGGGGGCAAGAAAGCAAAGAAATGTGGTGAATTTGAAACCTACCTTGGAAAGAACCCATTGGGATCAAATATAAAAAGAGGGTGAGTTTTTGTAAGGTAATACATCAAAAGCTACAAAACATCTTGAGACTATTTAAGATTCAAAATTACTCATAGGCTCCCAACATTTTAGATTAGGGGAATGAGCTGAGATTCCTCCTCAATCTGTAGGCAGACATAGTCCCCAGTTGTCTACTTCAGACAAGAACAAGGAGGATAAAGGCAGATTGAAGGTCCACAGAGAATTTTGGATGATAATTGCTCCATCTATATAGTCTGCGTGGTGATTGGGTCTAGTCATTTTCCATTCCCACGGCATGGAGTCTTTTACAATGTCTACTGAGTGGGGGTGTGGATTGAAGATGGGGCATGCATGACTGCAGATGCAGAGATGTAAAGGAACAAATGAAATAGCTGGTAAATACTACTGCTTTTCACGGTGTGTCCCTCCCAACTTCTCAGTGAATTAAATGGAGTACATCACTGTCTCCCGATCTTCCTTTTTCTAAAAGGTAGTGGTTTTTACAGTTACTTTGTACAAACTTTATTATTATATTTGAATGTGGAAGGGAGTTAGCTTCTATTTTTAATTCTTATGTCTCTAAAGCAAGCACAATCTCACCTTGACCTGATTGTTGTAAACACTACTGCATTTTACTCAGAGATAAGTCTTTGAATTGGATGCACGGCGAGGAATCTCAATCTCATCTCTACGAATTTTATATCTTAAATCATTCTGAGCATGTTTTCTCAAGGTACATTTTCTCTAATTTTTCTTAAGTGCATGTGCCAGAAACATATAAAAATAATTCAGTGCATCAGATAAATATAAAAACATGACTTATTATAGTGAATTACGTAGTGTCTTCAGAGTGCAATTTTAGACATAAACGTTGATCACAAAAAAGCAGTTGAGTAGTTTACATATTAAGATGAAAAGCAATTCAGTCATTTCAAATAAATTACCTTTTTTCCTCCTAAATGTACTAAACTGTACTTCTATTCTTGGCATAATGAAAAGAGAGATAAGAAGATATTCAATGATATTGCTGTCCATCCTTACCCCTGTTGATCATAGCCCACTGATCCTCAATGACATGTTACCTCCATGTGCCACAGGTGTGCAGGAGGACCTTAACAAGCTGAGGAGTGCACTGTCTATAAATGAAATCACATATTTAGAGTCGAGGAGAATATTTCTCTTTAAAGCAATGCTTTGTGGAGCTAAAAAAATCAACACTGGGTTTGCTTTCTAAATTATATTTTCAAGTAGTTGGCTTTTAAAGAGGTACTAACTTACATATTAACAATTTAAGAGCTTTGAGAACCCGTTCCAACTAGTTAAGCCCCAATATTTATTGAAGGCAGCAGTGCACAGTGGTTAACATAGGGATATGGGCTATGACTGATCGGTTTACCCTCACTAGCTGTCTGAGCTTGGACAAGTTATTGAGATTACCAATAAATTATGTCCCGATAAATACTCCCCTAAAGAAATAAAATAAAATTTCTTTAGAAATGTCTATCACGAGCTGGGCGTGGTGGTGCATGCTTTTAATCCCAGTAGTTGGGAGGTTGAGAACGGAGGATCCAGGTTTGCGGCCAGCTTCAGCTAGTGAGGCCCTCCGTAACTTAGTGAGACCCTGTTTCAAAATAAAGAATAAAAAATAGGGCTGGGGGTACAGCCCGGAGATAGAATGCCCTTGGGTTCAATCCCCGGTACCACACACACAAAAAAAAAGAAATGTCTATGATGTACTAAATGCTATACAAATGCTTCATTTTATGTGATAAAAGTAGATTTTTGTTCATTAGAAAAATTATGTCCTACACTAAAATCTTAGTGTCCATGTGACAATTAAAATGTATACATAGATTATTTAGAATAAACTAAATGTAGCAATAAATGCCACTTTAGAAGTCATTCCATACCTCTAAAAAGTACTTCTAAAGATCTTGCATTTATTTTAAAAAATTTTCTTACAGAGGAGCTAAAGTTGTAATGCAATAAAGGCATTCCTTCCTGCCTTTCTTCTATTGGTTTGGGGTGACTAATCAATCAGCTTATTTTAGTCAGGAAAGGCCTTATGCTGAAGGAACAAAAAGTATCCTCCTCGTTCTTTCATTCATTCTTTCTTTTTCTTTTCTTTCTTTTTTTGGTACTAGGGATTGAACCTAGGGGCATTCTACCTCCAAGCTGCACCCACAGTTCTTTTTTTGTTTTTTATTTTGAAACATAATCTCACTACGTTGCTGAGGCTGGCCTTGAACCTGCGATCCTCTTGTTTCAGCCTCCCAGGTACTGGGATTACAGGTGTGCGTCATCACACCTGGCTTTATTTCTTGTTTGCAGTGTTCACTTTAGACCTCAACTCAACTGCTCAGTAATGCTGACTGATGGAAAATCTGGACATATAGCTTCCTTGGTCAGGGAAGAGAAAATGGAGGATGCTACCTGCCAACTGCTTTTAATGACACGGGTCACTGGTCACTTCTGCTCCTGCCTCATTGTATTAACATCATTTATGTGGACTTACCTTTGCATTAGCTTCAAAAGGGGTGCTAATGAGAGAAGGAAATGGGTTATTTGTGTCCATTGTATCTTTGACACAGTCTATTCTGTCCTATAAATACCCCTTTGATCCCTTTTTTCCCAACATGGAATCCCTCTTCAAGGGAGACAGCTTAAAGTCTCTGAATAAATTGTGCTTCAAACACAAAGTATTGACCATCATCATAATTTAAAAAGTGCTGTCTAAGCAAATATTGGTTAAAAAGTTAAATAGGCAAAGGACAAAGTTAAACGGGCAAGGGAGACTATCCAAGCTACAAAACAGGGTTCATTCAGACACTGATTTAATGCCTGTCTCCTTTTAAGAGATTCTTGGGGCGGGGGAGAACAGTAGTAATGAAGAAGTATTATGTAGGAGATATGGCTGGGGAGAAAGAAAAATATGGCTATTTAAAGCAGATTCAGTTATATATTTTTTTCCAAGAGAAAATGCAAAATCTAAACCAACATAAATTGTTGATACTCTGATGCACACCCCACCTCAAAAAAAATTTCACATTTCACCTAAGCATAGTACACTGATTTTCTTTAGGGAAGATGGAGAATGTTGAATATAAATTCTTGGCACTTGTGTGATAGAACTTTTGTGATATGGATACTTAAGTTCTCTACTACTCAATGTATGGTGATGGCTGACATGCCAAGTACTTGACTATTAAATAACTAAAAAAAAATTGTAAAAAAACCTTCTTCCTTGAAAGGCATTTTATTTATTTATTTTTAAGAATGATCCCATTATTATGTGTTTGGGCAATATTTTTATTGATTAGTTATAGGTCAGGTCTCCTCCCCTCCCCCTCCCCTCACAGTCCCCTACAGCTGGGACAGGAAACTCCTGGAGCCCAGAAGTGGAGATGTGGCAGATTCCAGATCAACATTCTCCTGCCTCATCTCGCGAGGGGACTGGCATCCTCCCGCCTTACTAGCCCTAACCCCCAGACCCTGCTATAAAATGCTCACTTCCTATAAAATGCTCACTTCCTCCCCGGGCGCGATTCTGCAGACCGAGAGGCCTTTCAGTTAACAGACCTCACCCGGTAGTGCAATAAAGTGCCTTTTGCACTCTGCTTGCTAAGCCTTGATTTCTCATGCAACCCCCGACTCAATTTCCCTGTTACAATTAGATTTAACAGGGTGTCTTCAATATTAAAATATATTACCTTGATATCCAAAGCACCTCATAGTCTCTTTGCTAGACTCAGGAATCAATCCTGTCATGTGTGGAGAAAGGGGGGGGGCTTTCCTCCTAGGATCAGGATCAATATAAGGATGTCCACTCTGACTACCACTTCTAATATTATATAAGAGGCTCTAGTCAGGGCAATCAGGAAAAAAACAACAACAAAGGGAGGAAGGAAGGAAAAAGTAAGCAAGCAGAGAGGCTGTGTCCAAATTCCATATACCATAAAAGTCTCTAATGTCACCACTTCCTTTAACTGATCTTACACATGTAACATTTTACTTTCAAGACTACTTGAATTTGATGTTTGCCCACTGTTTGTTAGAAGATGGACAAAACGTGAAATACTTTTGGACTTATTGCCTATGTGTAGTTCTCTCCTGTCTTAGACTTCAAACATTGAACACAGCATTATGATGTTCCAGTTTAGTGTTCCACTCCAGTGCCAGTATCAAGGGCTTAGAAGATAAGACAAGCCATACACTGCAAATGTATGTATATACATACATACATACATACATACACACAACACACACACACACACACACACACACACACACACACTGAGGATTGAACTCAGAAGCATTCTTCCTTTCACCTACACCCCCAAGCTCTTTTTGTTTTTTAATTTTGAAAAAATCTTCCTAAATTGGCCTGTGCCGGCCTTGAACCTGAGATCCTCCTGTCTCAGCCTCCCAAGTACTGGAATTATAGGCAAGTGATACCACACCTGGCTAAAACAAATGGTTTTTGAGAAGAAAAAAAAAAGAAAAAGCTTTCATATTGGAAAGTAAAGGGTAAGACTATCTCTATTGAAAGATAACATAACCTTGTATGTAGAAAATCCTACAGAAACTGCATCCACCAAAATATGATTTAAATAATAAATGAGTTAAGCAAGTTTGCAAGATATAAGAGCAATGTAAAAGTTGATTACATTTCTATACACTGCAAATGAACAATCAGAAAATGAAATTAAAAAGCAATTCTAGTTACAAAAACATCTAAGACTAGAGTACTTAGACATAAATTTAACAAAAGAATTTCACTACTTTTGTAACATTTTTACATTGAAAACTGAAAGCCATTGTTGATAGAAATATGTTTTAAATAAACAAAATGACATTCTGTGTTTATTGATTAAAAAACTTGAGGTTAAAATGGAAATGATCTCTAGTTTGATCTACTGATTGAACATGATCTGTGTCAGAATTCTAGCTGGCTTCTTGCAGAAATTGACAAGTCGGCCGGGCGTGGTGGCGCACACTTTTAATCCCAGTACTTGGGAGGTGGAGACCAGAGGATCCTGTTTCATGGCCAGCCTCAGCTACTTCGTGAGGCCCTCCGCAACTTCTTGAGACCTGGTTTCAAAATAAAGGATAAAAAATAGGGCCGGGGGTGTAGCTCGGAGGTAGAAAGCCCTGGGTTCAATCTCTAGTACCACAAAAAAAAAAAAAGAAAAGAAATTGACAAGTCGATCATCAAATTTGTAGAGAAATGCAAGTAATTCAGAATTAGTCATAACAATCTTCAAGAAAAAAGATTAAAACTGGAGAACTCACTAGTTCTGATTTCAAAGCTCACTACAGAGTTATATTAATTAAGGCAATGTACTACTGGCATAGTACAGATGTATTAGACCAGTGGAATGCAATTGAGAATTTAGAAATAAAACCTCACACTTACGATCAATTGATTTTCAACAAAAAAGACAAGACAATTCAATCAGGGAGAATAGGAGAACAGTTTTTATTGTTTTTTTTTAATACACAAATGCTGATGAGATGACTGGTCAGCCATATGCAAAATAAGGAAATTGACTATTAACTTATGCCATATAAAACATTAACAATAAAATATATATTTTAAATGTAAAAGCCAAAATTGTAAAACCTCTAGACGAAAACATAGGAGTAAATACTCATGACCTGCATTAGGCAATAGTTTCTTAGGTACAACACCCAAAGCTTAAGTTATTTAGAAAAAATAGATAAATTGGACTTCTTTAAAATCATAACCTGTTATGTTTCAGAAGACACCATTAAGAAAATAAAAGGACAATTTACAGATTAGGAGAATATATTTGTAATTCACATGCCTGACAAGGGACCTGTGTAAGGAATACATAAGAATTGTTATCACCAAATGATAAGACAAATACACCAATTAAAATATGGGCAAAATAGTTGTATGCACATTTCTCTGGAAAGGTATACAAATAGCCAATTTCACAAATGAAAAGATACTCAACATCATTAGTTATTAAGGAATTGCAAATTGAAACCACAATAAAATAGAACCTCATACCTCCTAGGATGGTAATAATAATAATAATAATAATAATAATGAGACAATATTTCCTAGCAAGGATGTGGAGAAAAGGAAATCATTATACATTGCTGGTGTGGATGCAAAATGGTTCAGCTGCTTTGGAAATTTCTCAAAATATTAAATGTAAAGTTTGCATATAATCAAGCAATTCTACACCTAAGTATATACACAAGAAAAACAAAAAATATATATGACCATACAGTAGCTTATACAGACTCTTCATAGAAATGATATTCATAATAGCCTTCAATTAGATATAATACTAAATACCCATCAAAATGGTGAATGAAGAAACAAAATACAGAATATTCACATAGTGAATATCATTCAGCCATAAAATAGAATGGATTATTGAAATATGCTATTACATGGTTCAGTCATGAAAACATTGAACCAAGTGAAAGAATTTATCTACAAAATACCACATTTTATTATATTTATATTAAAAATGCTCATGATAGGCAGGACAGAGTGATTACTAATAGGTACATAATTTTCTTTTTTGAAGTGATGAAACTGTTGTGAACTTAGACTGTTAGGGTGATTGCAAAACTCTGTGAATATATTAAATCCACTAACCTACATACTTTTAATGTGTGAACTTCATATTATGTTAATTATGTCTTGAAAATCTGTTTAAAAGAAAAATAGAAAAGCAGGCCGTTTGTTTTAACCAGTCATTAGGAATTTTGATGCTTGGCATTTTTGAGTGACTAGGCCAACTAAAATATTAAACATAATATGTTTTGAAGACATATTAAGGGTGTGCTGTACTGGCAACATGGCTATGGAAAAGAAAATTGAGCCAATAAATGGCTGGGCGTGGTGGTGCACGCCTAGAATCCCAGTTTTTGGGAGGCTGAGGTAGAAGGATCACAGGTTGGATGCCAGCCTCAGCAACTTAGTGAGGCCCTCAGCAACTTAGTGAGAACCTGTTTCCAAATAAAACTTTAAAAAGGGCTGGGGATGTAGCTCAGAGGTAGAATGCCCCTGGGTTCAATTCCCATCACAAAAAAGTGTCTACTTTATTAATGTTTTATTTCTGCAAATGATTTCATTGTATATTTAGTTCAGCATTCATGTTTCTGGTAATCTGACATCTCTAAAAATATTTTCAATTATTTTGATAGACCATTTTTTTTTCTTTTATCCAGAGATGAAAAAAAAAAAGCAGGAGACTTCTGGAAAAATCAGTCGAAAACGTAACATTATCTGAAAAATGATGGAATATTTTAGTGGTTGAAATTATAGTGGTTTTTTTTGTTCATTAATGTGGCACCAGTTAATGACTTTGAGTAATATAGCAGAGTAACAATAGTCTTAATTGTTAACTGAACAAAAAAGGAAATGAAGGAGCTCAATTGATTTAACAAATATTTATTTAAATCATCTTATGGGCAAGATGTTGAGCTAGTAAATGTAAGAGAAGAACAAGGCACAGTCGTTATTGCCAATCTGGGAGACAGCCTGCACACACAAAAGGAGGATGAAAATCTGACTGTATTTGATAGGGATCCAAGTGTACAATGACATTCTTACAGTTAAGAAAAGAGATAGATGACTGTAATTTATAAAATCTTTAGAGAAAGAGAGGAGGGTTTGAGTAAAACCTTGAAAGACTTACTCATTTATGAATATTAAAAGGAGGCTCAGAAGGCTAAATGATTCACATAGAATCTCTATGGTAAAGATGGATCTGTACGCTGTGTATGCAAAAGTTTTCAAACTCTAAATGCGGCATAATCCTCTGTAATTTCCTACTGGCTGGAACTTTAGACCAGTAGTTTATAATGCATATTCATGCACAACAAAACTCTCACCCAACAGCATTTAGAATTAGCAGCTGTTGAAATATTCTATCTGAGTTGAAAGGAAATACACTACTGCTGGGAGCTCACGCTGAAGGAAGATGAACCCGTTAGCGGGGAAGGCAGAATCCCAGCTAAATCCACATTGCCATTCCAAATGTTAAGAAAAATGATTTGGCATAGACCCAAAGCAGCCTGCCCTGCCTAGCGGCTGTCCTTTCCAGGAGTTCTGTCTCTACTTTCCACTGGTATCTGAAATTCTGAAGTGACATACACATCTCTTAAACACACCAGGGCTGGCACCGAAGGTGAAAGTTGTCTATGGGACTGTTTGGGGGAACAAGTCTCAACCTTGTCAATCCCTTGGAAACACACTGGGAGACACCTGCGACAGGTAGCAGAGGGTGGCTAAATGGACAGCTATAAAATTTTACTGAGCATCATAAAAGAAGACTGGACTAAAGAGATATTGTATGTTTCTTGATGGGAATCAGATATTATGAAAATATAAATTAATCGTGCTCCCAAATTAATTTATGTAGGTAAGTCAATTGCAAATAAAATCTTGATATTTTTAAAAATTTCTATAGTATAATAAATGAGTGAAAATAACCAGATGCATTCAAAGAAAGGGAAAAAATGAGAGGCTATTGCCCATCAGATTTTAAAATGTAGATTAATATCATAATAGTCAATTCAGTGTAATACTGATCCCCAAATAAGAACAACCCATAGTATGCTGTTGGAATGAAAAATAAATTAAAAAGCAAATTGTGTGTGTATGCTTAGTATAGAGATAGATTTTACTTTGAAGTTTCATAACCAAAATATCATCTCTGGTAATCTCTGGATAGTCAAACTACAGGTGTTTTTTTTTTCTTTCTTCTTTATACTTTTCTGTCATGCATGCAGTATTACAATAAAGATGTATATCTATAATAAAGGTAATTTTCATTAAATTATAGAGAAACAAAAATGTTCAAGGTAAATATATACATAATTTTCTCATGGGAAAAATCTACTATTCAAATAACTGCAAATATAATAGGACTACATCTTTAAAAATCTTTTATCATTTTACTCAGCCATAAAGAACAACAAAATTATATGATTTGCAGGAAAATGGATGGAATTAGAGAATATTTTGTTAAGTAAGGTATTCATTGTCAAGTGGTGATTCAGAGCTTATTTTAATTAATTAATTAATTTATTACATCTAATATTATATGTAAAATTTTTGCATAGGCTTTCAAATATTTTTTAAAATATTGCATTATAATATAAAATGTATACTAATTTTCCTATTTAGTACAGTTCCTAATAATATATGAAGATAAATATCTATTGGCTTTTATGATGTTCTGGTTGTTAGAAAACATTTTTTTTAATTTAGTTAGCAAAAGTGAAATTTATTTAGAGTTGATTTTATCTTCTTTTTATTTTCCCTTTATTTATTAGTTTGTGTCATTCCAATACAGAACCATCATCTTGTACTATGTTTTTCTTAAACAACTAATAGGCCACATGTGGGAATTGTCTGCACTCAGCTCTGAGATAAAATAAACAAACAAAAAACTTACAGTTCTTATGCATTTTACATTATATTCTCAAGTGGTTTTAAGGTTGTTAATATTAATAAGGGCAAACATCTGTCTTTTATGACATTTTAGATCATTCTTGATTTAGAAAACTCTACATTTACATTTTTAGATCTAGCATCTATGCAAAAAAAAAATGTACAGTGAGCTGGGCATGGTGGGGTACACCTGTAATCCCAGTACTTGGGAGGCTGAGACAGGAGAATTGCAGGTTCAAGGAAGGTTTCAACTTAGCAAGACCCTGTTTCAAAAAAAAAAATAATAAAATAGGGCTGAGGTGTGGCTCAGAGGTAGAATGCCCTGGGGTTCAATCTCCAGTACCACAAGGAAAAAAAAATCATGGCAAATGAAAAATAACAATAGCAAAACCTACTGTTATGTCCACAGCTCAGTTGTGCCAGGGCAGTGGGATAAGTTGCAGATGGAATAAAGAAGCACCCAGAGACAGCATGGGAGACATATGATTTGTTGGGGAAAGCGTACAACAGATCAGTGATACTCCAAGAAGATTTCGATGGTGACAGGCTGCCCACATCCCCATCTCTCACGATGCTTTGTCAAGCAGTGCCTCCTCTCCCTCAGGGTGCTCTGCCCAGAGGCAGACAGCTGAATGAGTTATGTGTATCCTTTCCTCAGTACCCTCAGTTACATGCCATCCCCTCTCAGATGGGGTTTATACGTCAGGCTGACATCATCAGCATTAGTTTCCTTGTGTGACCAGCATCCCAAGGACCTACTGGCCTGGTGTACATGCAAAAAATAGCTTCTTAAAGAGAACACTAACTTGCCTTAGTGCTCAGTGTGTATAACAGAAAGCCAGGGTCCCTTAAGATCATATGCATCTGGACTCCCTGGCCTAGGCTTGCTCTCATTGTTCCTTTACTTTGTTAAGGTTTTATGATGATGGGTAGTTAGAGCTTGTTAGTCAAAGTAACTTGTTAGCTAGAGTGACTCCATACTTGTTACTCAGAATGACCTCAAGCCTGGCTCTAAAACAGGGAAGTTGACCTTGAAAAAATTAAACCAGGACATTGGCAGGATAGTTAATGGATTGTCGTCGTAACAACATATTGTAACTTATTGTGTTATTGTTATCTTCCTAACCACCTATTTTTGCTTCTGTACTTTCGTTATGCTTGGCTTGCTTGGCATCCCTGAATACTATGGGAATCATAGAGGCTTCCCACCCCCTGCTGTGGAAACCTGCCATGGGAACCTCAGTTTCACCCTGCGCTTCTATTGTATCTTACCCTATATAAGAAAACGCTGGAGGGCAGTCAAGTACTGCACTTGGCTCTCATGCCTGTGTAGAATTACTGGCCAGTAATAAAGACTCTCATTTTACACCTTTGGTGGTCTGATTGGTCTTGATTGGGATGCTACCTCGCAACAGTTTGGAGAACAGAAAGGGGATATTTGGGGACATGGTGTTTTATTATCCCCCTTTTCTTTACAGACGGTATACCTACTAATAATCACATCGAGGCAGCTGATATGGGTATGAGTAATAATTCTAATACTAACTTTCCATGGCCTCAAGTATAATGGGGGGTGGATGACTCAGAGGTATTTTCAGTTCTTCCCCCTCCCCCCCTTTTTTCTGGCACTGACATGGTTGAGGGTCTGATGGAGGCGATAGATGATTAAATACATGAAGAATTTTGTATACGAATAGGCAGGGCCAGCTCATGTCACGTGACCTATGCTGCCACACAGGGCCCATGCTTATAAAGGCCTCTCACTTGCTTTACTGCACTACTGTCAACTGTCTTGGAACTCTTAATATTTAAATAGGTGGCCTTACATTTTCACTGATGTGAGATGTCACAAATTATGGAGATGATGCTGCCTGAAGATAGTCCCTAAAAAAAGAAAAAAAAAGACTCTTTAAGATTTTGCTCTTCTTTTAATATGCCAAAAGTACTTAATTGATTTCGATGGTTGCTCTTGAACAATAGGAAAAAAGAGATCCAAATCATCTTTAACCTGATCTCTGAAAACTGTGCTCTGTGCATCAGAAAGAATTTGTTCTCTGGATCAAAGAAAGGGATTATGAAGAGGCTGTCTTCATTTTAGACAATTCCATTCAGTAATAAGAGCATTCTTTTGATTATTTTATTAGTTCTGGTTCAGAGAGAATTTCTCACTTAGTATGATACGTATGACTTACATAGCTATCTGATGTGACAGTGAGAGGACATAGGTTTTTCAGAGTAAATTTAGATGATGCACTACCAACTAAAGTGATGTCAGTCTTATTTCTAAGAATCAGCTTCCAAGAGAGTATGTGAATTAATTAGTCAGATGTTTATCCCTGTGACTCAAAACAAAACAAAGAAAAAAACCAAAAAAAAATCAAAACACTAACAAAAACAACTTAGAGGAGGAAAGGTTTATTTTGGCTCACAGTTTCAGAGGTTCAGTCTATGACTGGTTGGCTCTAGGGTGGAAAGAAACATCATGCATGATGGCAGGGTGTGGTGGAGGAAAGCTGCTCCACTCATAGCAGCTGGGAAGCAGAGAGAGAGAGGTAGAGAGAGAAAGAAAGGGAACAAAAACAGATATAGTCACCCCATCCAGACCCCAGTGACCTATCTCCTCTAGCCATACCCTACCTGGCTACAGTTACTATCCAGTAAATCCATTCACATTATGATTCAACTCTTTCACCTCTGAATATTGCTGCATTGTCTGAGGTTTTTGACACATTTCAGATCCAAACCTTAACTGTATGCTTTTAAAAATACGCCATTGCAGCCGGGCGTGGTGGCGCACGCTTGTAATCCCAATACTTTGGGAGGTGAAGACCGGAGGATCCTGGTTCGTAGCCAAGCCTCAGCTCTCTCTCTCTCTCTCCCTCTCTCTCTCTCTCTCTCTCTCTCCTTAGTGAGGCCCTCCGCAACTTCGTGAGACCCGGTTTCAAAATAAAGTATAAATGTGCAATGTGTGCATGTATGATGTTCATACCCTGACATATATCAAAATGTATAATTATAATTTACAATGCACCAATAAATGAACATAAAAAGTTAAAAAAAATTAAATAAATAAAAAAATAAATAAATAAATAAAATAAAGTATAAAAAAATAGGGCCTGGGGTGTAGCGCGGAGGTAGAACGCCCCTGCGTTCAATCCCCGGTACCGCAAAAAAAAAAATACGCCATTGCCTTTTTAATTATTAAATGAATAATTTATTTACTTTTTCCCACTTATTTTGAACCATGTCTCCACCACAAAATCTTAAAAATGTCCAAAAGTGTGATATGAAAGCAACTTTTTATTCTGAAATTTATCATTGCAAATGAGAGATCTAAGATATTTTTCTTTAGATTCTGCTAGAATGAGTATAACGTATACAACTATTGTGCCTCTGGTTTGAGAATGTTAAAATTTGAGTTGTTGAATAGTGCTACAACTCCAGTTGAGTTAATAAAATAAAGAATTGTATACAAGGAAAAAATGGATGCCACAGATCCACTGATTGTTAAAAGCTTATAGACACGGCTGAGTAAAATAACACGTAATTGGTAGGTTTAGAGAGAGATGAAAGAAATTTGCCTCTGTGCCTTGCTTTGTGCTTGTATTATGTGGTGTGTTTTAATGAGCTTTAAGGACAGATTGCATTCACAGTTCAATATCTAAACCTAAAATGAGAAGTATCATGTTATGGGGGCTCAGCAGAACTGTCTATGTGGAAAGTGTTTTGACTACTAATGTTTTAGGAATAAGGGAATATTTGAGTTTTTGTCTATCTTTCAGGAATGGGAGATTCCTTTGAGCTTTTTAATATATTTGGGAGACATTTATATGATTATGACGTGGGGATTTTTAAATAAAGGAGGTATTTGCTAGTTTATCCATACTCCACAGTCTGAATAGTTTTATATTTTCCCTTTTTAAATTTAAACTTATATGTTATAGCCTTCATTTTTCTACTTTCCCAAGGAACCTTCATTTCTGAATAAAGTGAGTCTTGACAAATTTGAAAAGTTATTTCTAATGGACAGGTAGGCAAACTTACCAAGCTGTTTGCCACCTAGTTAATTGATGTTAAATCTAGTCCAGCTGCTTGTCTAATCATGAAGAAAACATCAGTAAGAGGAACTATTTAACTGAGATGAGGACCAGGTCAAGTAAGTCAAGTACCTACATGAGACAGAATGAACTTGTTTTCATTCAGACAGACTTCACCTCAATGCATTGACCTGCTAAGAAGTCGATTTACCATAAAATTTTCTTGTTATGATCTTTATACTATGAAAGATATAAGCTTAATTAAGTCTATACTCTTTATGTATATAGTTCTGATATGAACAGATACCATATCAATGGGTTAGTTGTGTGATTGGCCACCGAATGAAAATTATATCGTTCCAATAAAAATTCAGATTTTACTATTAAAACATTTCTATAAACTCCTCTCCCCGAGTCAGAATTAACAGACTTGCAGTATTGTAATTCAGAAACACTAATGCTTACCACTTGGAGATTTTGCTCATCTTATAATAGAAACCCATTATAGAAAATATTCCTAACTACCTTCAATTGTCTCTTTTTGTTGTTGTTGTTTAAGCAGAAGGATATAATTAAGTGCAATATTTGAAAGTGTAAATATGCTGTGATTCTCTATTGTTCTCTATTTTCATAAAGTAAAAAATAAGAGAAAATATTCTCAATTTTTGAGTCATTATCGTTTCTAGTGTGTATATTTAGAGATGTTGCAACTATAATGTCTGATTCAGTTTTTAAAAAATTTAAAGAGCTAGAAAGGTAGCAAAAAAGTTGTATGTAAAAGCAAGAGTTTATTGTCATATCGATTATTGGATTAGAATTGAGAGACAGAAGAGAAATTGAATATACGATGTTTAATTTCTGAAGAATATATGCTTTCTGGTTAATAAAATATCATAATTCAGGAATATACAGTGTTTACTTCCATCACCAAAATACAAAGCACTACATTAATCTTCCAACTAATTATAGATTCCTAAGTATCATATAATTTTGGATCTATCCTTCAAGTCCATGTTGCAATGATAATGCAATGACAAAAATAATTCCCATCAACTAGGTGAGTTCTTTATATTTTATTAGAGTCAGTATACTACTGAAGGAGAAAAGCATTGCATTTTCTTATAAATGGAGCTGTTTTTCATGATTTTGGCACTAGGACCCTACCCTCTTCTCAGAGTCTGCAGCATGAAATCTGAATTCTCTGTAAATCCCAATCTTGAAATAAACAGTTTGAATAAGACCAAAACCAAAGGATTTAAGAATGGGAGTCTTTAATGATTTTACAAGTGCTTTTCTTTAGCTAACATCTTCTTCACTTCTTACATACTCCATTTATTCAACAAATCATTATTGTATATTTGTATAAGACACTGGGGACCAGGAAATAAAGAGGATTTCTAGAAACAACCTGGTAGATACAGGATAGCCATAGCAATCATGAAGAAGACTCACACTTCTCAATTTCAAAACTTACTAAAAAGTAAGAGTTATCAAGGCAGTATGGAACTACCATAAGGAAAGATACATATCAGTGGAAGAAAAGTGAGATTCCAGAAATAAATACACATATCTTTGGTGAGCTAACTTTAAGCCAGAGTGACAATACCATTCAGTATGAAATGAGTTGTTTTTATTCAACAAATGGTGGTTGCACAATGGATCTTCATGTGCAAAAACAAACAAACCCAAAATACAAAAAAAAAAAAACCCTGTAACTGGAGCCCCTAATTCACACCATATGAAAAGATGAGATCAAAATGTCTCACAGACCTAAATTTAAAAATTAAAACAAGAAAATTCTTAAGAGAAAACACATCCTCATGACTTGAAGTTGGGCAATGGTTTCTGACATATCTCATAGAAAGCACAAACAAAAAAAAAAAACCTAGAAAAATTGGACTTCAGGAAAATTAAAAAAAACAAACAAACAGAAAACTTTTGTGCTTCAAAGTATGTCAACAAGAAAGTGAAAAGACAAGTCAAAGATGAGGAAAATATTTGCATTCATGTATCTGACAAAGTATTATACCCAGAATATATAAAGACGTCATATAACTTAGCAGTAAGAATACAAATAACCCATTTAAAAAATTGGGCAGGGGTTTTGAATAAATATTCCTTCATAGAATATATCCAAGTGATCAATAAATATATGAAAGGATGTCCATCATCATTTCAATTAGAGAAATGCAAATGAAGTAAAATACCGCTTAGCCACTAGGATGGCGATCATAAACACACACACACACACACACACACACACACACACACACCAAATACCATTCACAAATGTGGAGAAATTAGAATTCTCATTCTTATTTGTTGAAAAAGTAAAATGGTGCAGCATCTTTGAAAAACAGTTTGGTATATCTGCAAAATGCCAGGCATGGAGTTACTATATTGCCAAGCAATTCCATTCCCACATATATGCCCAGGAAAATTAAAACATGTGTCTGTGCAAAATTATGTACATAAGTATTCTTAGTGATATTATTCATGATAGTAAAAAAGTAAAAACAACACTAAATGCTTATAAAATGGTAAATGGATATAATGTTTGTATATATACATACTCATATACAGATGCATACATATATACACTTGAAATGCACATTTTATGGTATGTGGCTATTATCTCAATAAAGATGTTTTACACATATGTTTAAAGATATATACACACGTATAATTAGAAATACAATCTCAACAGAGTGTGTGTGTGTGTGTGAAGTATGTGTATGCGTGTGTGCACACGCATGTGTGTGTGTGTTCATGAGTACAGTCTCCCTGGCAGAAGTTAAAGGAAATAATATAAAGGATGAAGGGAGTGGTGAGCATGCTGAAATTGAATGTATGCTCAATCAGATGGACCAAGGACCCACGAGAGGGTGATGCTTCAGGAGAGCTCCCAGAGGCTACATCATTCTCCAAGGCCATGAGAAATATAATGTGGGAAGGGTAGCAACATGACTAAGAGAGTTATTAGTAGTTATCTTCTTCAAGTTGTCTGGGAAGGTTGCTTGGACAGGTTGCCATGAACCTGGTCTTATTTACACCCATGATAGAAAGGGGTTCTGAGTAAATGGATCCAAGTGGTAGCAGCTTCCTGTATCCCACACTACACAAAGGAAGCAGGCCACGTTGGATTCTGAAGGCACCACTTTCC
This sequence comes from Glis glis, assembly GCA_004027185.1. NCBI lineage: Eukaryota > Metazoa > Chordata > Mammalia > Rodentia > Gliridae > Glis > Glis glis. The sequence goes on from PVJS01009102.1 coordinate 21,990, forward strand.
ACACCCAGGAATAATGCTCTAGTAAAGCCGGGCGTGGTGGCGCACGCTTGTAATCCCAGTACTTTGGGAGGCAGAGACCGGAGGATCCGGGTTCGTGGCCAGCCTAAGCTCTCTCTCTCTCTCTCTCTCTCTACCTAGTGAGGCCCTCCGCAACTTCGTGAGACCCGGTTTCAAATTAAAGTATAAAAAAAATAGGGCCGGGGATATAGCGCGGAGGTAGAACGCCCCTGCGTTCAATCCCCGGTACCGCAAAAAAAAAAAAAAAGAATAATGCTCTAGTATGGAAAGCCGTCAGCTTTGAATGGTACTCAGAGCCAAAGGTTTGCTGCATCAGACCCAGGGTGCATCACACCCTACCACTTGGGTGTGACTACCTGGCAGATATATGGTGTTCAAGATATCAGTGGTAGCAAAAGATGTAATGTGAAGTATATGGCAAGCCTCAGAGGAAATGTAATAATACAGGCCTTTCAGATTCTGTAGAAAAGCTACAGTGCCTACATTAGATGAGTATATATCCTTTCTGAAATGGTTTTGGTGGTTGACAAGGTGCTGAAAGAGATGGAAAAATTGGTCATGGGACACTAACTCATTATGCCTATTATGAGGTGGGTCTGTCAGACCTATACAATCATAATATTGGATACACCTTGTAACAGTCTGCTATAAGATGGAAATGGTGTATTGAGGATCAAGTCACAGCAGGACCAGAGGGCATGAGTAAGAATGAGCAGACAGCCCAGATATTCACTTCTCTCACAACTCTCACATGGGACTGATCCTTCACTTGTACCCATTTCTACATGGGATGGGTATGGGGTTCTGTAGGGCCAGCTGAAAGAGAGACAAAAAAGACTGAGCTTGGTTTACAAATGGGTTGGCTCAGTAAGTAGGTAGGAGACAAAAATAATGTCACTGCATCATTATGACTTTCATGGTTGATCCTGAAAGACAACAGAGAGAAAAATAGACATTTTTGTTCAATGACCAGTGGTCTGATTGTCTGTTCAGGAGTCTGGAAGAGAAAGGACTGTTAGGTTGGAGACAAGGAGATGTGGGGTGCAGGCATGTGAAGTGAGTGAACATGTAAAAGCAGGCGTAGATTGGGGAGAGTTTGTATAAACTATTAAGCCCATCAAAAACCATCCACCACGGAAGAGGCACCAAACAACCACATAGACAAGATGACTTATTCATCATCATTAGCTGTTTCAGATATGGCGCAGTGGAGCAGCTGGGGTGGCAGAAACAGGCTAATTATGAAACTGGCCATATGGACTTTCATGTACTAATGATGAGATCATCATCTCATCATTACTTCTGTCTCTGACTGTGCAGACCCACAACAATAGGAACCAGTGCTGAACCTCCTGTATGGCACTAACCCTTGATGAGACTAACTACCTGGAGGGAAATTTATGAAATAGTAACCTTCCATTCTTGAACAACTAACAGTTCATTCTTTTTTTTTTCGGTACCAGGGATTGAACGCAGGGGCGTTCTACCTCCGCGCTACGCCCCCAGCCCTATTTTTTATACTTTATTTTGAGACCGGGTCTCACGAAGTTGAGAGAGAGAGAGACAGAGAGAGAGAGAGAGAGAGCGCATGTGTGCACGTCTGCGCACGTGTGCGCGAGCTGAGGCTGGCCGCGAACCCAGATCCTCCGGTCTCCGCCTCCCAAAGTACTGGGATTACAAGGGTGCGCCACCATGCCCGGCTAACAGTTCATTCTTACAAGAAGAGATACTTATTCTGGGAAAAGTCTGACTTTGCTGCCAGAGAGCCCCAGTCAGCATCATTAGCTAGGGGCCTATGATCTGCCCAATGCTCAGGCATGGATTCTAACACAACCACAGTATCTGAAAGGGAACACGCTGCAGCAAAGGAGGTGCAGAAAGACCAACTGTTGGTCTTTCTTCAATACAACTTACTTCAGTAATCAAAACAACTATTTCTAGCAAGAATTATTTTATTCAGATTATAGATAAATCCAAAAAGTTTCTGTGGTCATTTAACTAGAAGAATGAGATTATAATTAAGGTCTATTTCTAACCAAAGCTGATGATTTTAATTCAATGCCATATATAAAGTTTTCTCATAGTTATCACCAAACACACTCATGTTAGCATACTGTAATAGAAAAACATATTCTTAAGTGGGTTAAAATATTCTGGGGCTTCTGGTTAAAAAAGCATAAATGACAAAGTTGAAACTCATATTGTCATTTTTATTTTTTTATTTTTTGGGCTTTTATTGGTGCATTGGAGTCTTACATCACAGTGATTATCAATTTGATGTTATCATACATGCACATAGCTCTTAGTGTCCCCCCCACCTCATATACACTCATAAACCTACTTCTTCTGTTCATTGAGACATTTTTGTTGATCTAATTTCCAAATAGCTTATAAATTTTCTTCTGAAACAGTGCTTGGCTAGCTTTTCAAGCTTCGGCAGGGTGGAGAATAGTTTTATACCATCACCTTTTAATGGTGAGAAATGAATGATGTGTTTAGGTAGTGCATAATCCTAGCATATAGCACTCAAATGAGGCACAGGCTGAGAATAATGTGCAGGAAAAACTACATCTTACAGGGCTTCTCAGCTAGGACAACAAATGTAGGACATTTGGGATCATAATAGATCATTCTAGTGCATGGCTATTATTGAGTAAATATATGAAGAGTTATATAGCAGATGTGTTAATAGACATATCTTGAGTAGAAGCTGCCATAGGAGAAAATTTATAAAAATGAAAGTCCCAAGGGCGCCAAAAATTAAATGATATAAACTCTTTAATATTTGTCTATGAACAGTGTTATTATAATTAATCACAATGAGTTCTGATGTTCTGGAATTCTTTTCAGACACAATTAGAAAATCACACTGGAGGTAGAGAGGTTACAAAGCAGAGACTTGCTAGCACATTATCAGAAATGTATTATTTGTGGGATATGACACTTTTTATCTGATTGACTATGGACCAGATACATAATCTCTCACTTCCATAGTTCTCACCAACTGCTACTACTGTACTAAGTGGGTCATATTTTTTTATTCATTAATATTCTTTTCCTCATATGTGAATACATTTGAGTTTTCTTAGTTCAGTGAATTCCAGCATTTAAATGTTGCATTAATTTCTTGATTTATTTATTCTTCTATAGAAATAAATATACTTTAGTTGACAAATGAATAAAACAGTACAATAATACTCTTGCCCCTTGTATCTTTATAGTTAACACATCTTTGAAGAGGGAATGAGAGTTATGTTAGTTACCTTTAATATCCTTCCAGCATGGCTGTGAAGATACTGATATATAATGATGTGCATTTGAGTTGCATGGATATGGAAAACTCATACAAAATAATGCTAAGTAGAACAAAAAGCAGAATATGGAATTATAGATATAATTATGTTACTTTTAGAAAATATAAATATATAATAATTATTAGTAGGAAATATATGAAAATGTCAACAATGGTTATATTATTATTGCTTTTATATTTCTTCACTTTCTTGATTGTTTTTGGAGACCAGTTAGTATTAACAAAGAAAGATCATTTTGTATAAACAAACATAAACATATTTATTTCAGAAAAATATAGAAATCAACAGAATTCTTTAAATTATAAAAGTGATGTCAAAAAAGAATATAAAAGCTAGAGTTCTGGCTAAGCAGGGTAGAGATAAGTCATGATGTGTACCCTATTCTTAAGGATATTCTACTTGCAAATAGTAAAGAATAGATTGTGCCCATTTTGAGGAATAGATTAATTATTAAGCTGAGAGTGAATCTCACATGTTTATAACTCAGCTTTGGGAAAAAATTCACTCTTCAGTGGTACTGTTACGTCTAATTGTGCATCCTGTCTCATTGGGACTAAATTGGGAGCCACAAATAGCTTTTCTGTGGTCTTATTCTAAAATTACTGGCACAAAAAATATTTTGTAATGTCTTAATACTGGTTTTTGAGAGGGATCATGTCATAAATTAGAAAGATGGACTATGAGTTGTCACACCAAAAAGAAACTGGAATATAATATCTCAGAAATGATACGAAAGTCAGCATTTTCATTGAATGTGTATAGGATATATTAAAAACAAGTAAAATCCTTATTATTTTTCAGAGTTCTCAAAATCTTTACATTTCTTTCTATTCTGAAATACAAAAAAGAGAAAAGTATTAATCTGATGATCAAAATAAATTGCATCTTTTACTCCATAATATACGAATGCAAGTAGAACACATTGTGTGTGTGTGTGTGTGTGTGTGTGTGTGTGTGTGTGTGTGTTACTAGGGATTGAACCCAGGGGCTTTCTGCCTCTGAGCTCCACCCCCAGCCATATTTTATTTTTTATTTTGAAACAGGAATTCACCAAGTTGCTTAGGATTGCACTAAATTGCTGAGATTGGCCTCAAATCTGTGATTCCCTTGTCTCAGCCTTCCAAGTACTGGGATTACAGGTGTGCACTCCCATGTCAGGCTTATAAATATTTTTTGATGACACAATGTGGAAGAAAGATTATATACTTTATAAAAAAAGTTTCCTAAAATTTCTAATTAGATGCTTTTGCTTTCTTAGCCATCAGTGGAAATAGTGAACTGAGAAACACACTACCCTTCTCTTTGGGTTGATTTTCACATCCCCAGGGAAAGATGGAAGTCTCCCTAGGGTGTTCAGCCACAGAGTTTGAGAAACATTGTCCCAGTTATTTAGAAAATCAGATAATTGCAAGAACAATTTGCAATCTGCAGGTGATTTAGAAAACAGGAGTAGCCTGCAAGCTGTACTATTATGTAAAGTGACAAAATATAATTATTGCATGGGAAGGCTTTGATTTTTGAAGCTGCAGTCTTTAGAAATACAAGAGTGAAGTGAATCACTCTCAGCTTGCTTTCTATCTCTGCTCCTGTATCTGGGTCTGGCCTCTGCTCAGACTGAAGTTGAGAAGTAATATTCTTTTCTATAATCTATAGCAGGGGTCACAGTAATAAAACACTGCATCTACACATTGTGGCAGTCAATCTTTTGGGAATGTGTATTCAGTACTAGCAGGAACATTTTGCATGTTGCTGGTCAATTAGGTTAGAAAAACATTGCAACAAATGTAAAGTGATCATAAGAAATTTTTCTTAAAACCTCTTGCTATACAACAACAAATCTACTGATTGTAATATTGAGTATTCTCACTTAGAATTTCACTTTAGTTTGGAACTAAGCTATTTTAAACTGGGGTCTCCTAGCTCAACCTGTCCATCATGGATTTAATCATTTCTGTACTATATCTTTGGCCTGGATATTCATATGTGAAGTTTGTATTTTATTGAGAATGGTGCAATAACTTCCAGGGAGTCTGGGGAAACACCAGTGTTGTTTACATCTGATATTTCCTAGTTCATCTAATTAGTATATTTTAATTCATACTTGAAGCCCCACCATTGAAGTTTTCTTAAATATACTTTTATTAGTGCATTGTAATTATATGTCATATTGAGGTTTAGTGTCACAGAAATATACGTGCACACAACACCCAGTGTTTTTCTCCAAATCCCACCCTGTCCCCTCCCCCTCTGCATTCATAGTATTGAAAGTGGTATTGATAGTTTCACATATGTACATAGGATTGTTTGGGCTGTTTCTTTCATCAAGTATCCCCCTCCCCCTCCCCACCTTCCTTCCCACATCCCCTTACAGTCTTCTACTGGTCTTTCTCCTCATTTATTTCAAGTTCCTTTTGTTTCTCAATTTCTCTCTAGCTTCCACATATGAGAAAACATAGGACTCTTCACTTTCTGAGCCTGGCTAATCTCACTTAGCATAATTTCTTCTAGTTCCATCCATTTTCCTACAAGTGATATAATTTTGTTTAAGTTTTTGGTATGGTAAATATGGTAAGATTTTTTTCTTATTTAATTTCTTATTTCTTCCTACCTCTTCTGAGTCATGGTGTATTTGCAATAGCATTTCCATTATTTGAACTTTTTAGTAATTTAACCGGAAAGTCAAATGCCTTGTTTTAGAAGTAACTTAGAAAGTACTTAAGATAGCACTGGGCGTGGTGGTGCACTCTTGTAATCCCAGTACTTTGGGAGGCGGAGACCGGAGGATCCGGGTTCGCGGCCAGCCTCAGCTCTCTTGCTCTCTCTCGCCCTGTCTCTCTCTCTCTCTCTCTCCTTAGTAAGGCCCTCCTCAACTTTGTGAGACCCGGTTTCAAAATAAAGTATAAAAAATAGGGCCGGAGGTGTAGCCAGAGGTAGAACGCCCCTGTGTTCAATCCCCGGTACCGCAAAAAAAAAAAAAAAAGAAAGTACTTAAGATAAAAGTAGTACTTTCAATGGAATAAATGGGTACCCCTAATTTTAATGTCTGTCTTTATTATGATTGTTTATATGGAAATTTAACAAATAAGCTTTCCAATTAAAGAAAGACCATCATCTTCAATTTGGTAATGGGTTGAATGGGATAGCAAAGAAAATAACAGAATTGTAGAATTAACTAATTTAAATGAGGTTTAATGCCATTAGGTTGAGTTAACTAAGGAGCAAAATAGAAGAACACATTAAAATTTTTTTAATTCAATTTAATTTTTTCTCAATTACACATATGCCTAAATTGAGGAATTAAAATGCTCTGTAAATCTTAGAACCACAAAACTCCATTTACCCTGTGCTACCTTCTCACCCCAGAATCTGCGGAGACTGATATTTCCATCTCAACGGTATCTTGTTTGCTTTTAGTATGTATGTAAAATATTAATGTCAATGTTTCTGGATTTCTTAAAATGTAAGACATTATACAATAATTTTATTTGTAATATAAGGACTTTTCTCTCTTGTATTCTCTACCTCCTCACATATTTACTCTCTCTTTGTCCTGTTATATTTTTATTATTGTTATTTGTGAAGCCAGTGTTTACTGTATATATTATTGTGACTGTAGATACTGCCCACAGTAATATACTTTCTGTAATATACTTTGATTACTTTTCCTTTCTTGTATAATTCTTAGCATTTTTTTCAGTGTGATAATTACTTTATCTTCCCCTTTGCACAGATTTCTATGTTCCCGTTACTTGTATTTTAGAGGGTTTCCTCAGATTTTTGGTAATGCCTGCTGTCCACTTCTACTTAAGAATGGGGGCGCTAAGTGGTAATTGGACACTGTGTACAGAACTCAGCTCACTGATTGCTGAGCTTCACCGTAAGTTGATCAGATCCTCACCCAGATATTTGGGTGGGAGTTTGTACTACATGAAGCATGGGTAGCTTCTATAGCCAACAGACCCTAAAATGTGTAAAGGCTTAAGCACAATTAAAACTTTTTTATTGTTCACTCTTCTTATTAATGTGTTAATATTCTGGAGAGATTCAGAAACACAGAACTTCATTATCTTGTGATCCTGCTAGCCCTCAGGTCTTGAGATACCCATGTGGTAAAAAGAGAAAGAGAACGTAGAATAGGGCACATCATTTATTAAACCCTGGGCCTGGAACCAACACAAATCATGTCTGCTCAAACTGTAGTAGCCAGAATAGTTCAAGGACACACATATGGTGCAAGTTGAGCTGGGAAACAGTCTCAGGCTAGGCAACTGCTTATGTTGTCACAATGACAACTCTATGCTGTGCAAGGATGTGCTTAATTTTCTTGGCAGCTAGCTACCTCTGCCACAGGAGCTTCCTTGAAACATCAGCATCTGGAGATCTTTGCTCTGGGGCTGGCCCGGTGAATATAAACTAGATTGTCACATTATTTTAATTAACATCATAAATCATCGCATCTTAAATTTTAATATACTTAAAAAACCCCAGTAAAATACAGATTCTGGTTCCATAGTCCTAGTACAGCATCTGAGTTTCTGAATTTCTAACAAGGTTTCAGGGGGTATCAATCCTGCTAGTCCAGGGATCCTACTCTGAGTAGCAAAGACCCACGTTGCAATTTATGTCTCCATCTGTTCCTTTTATTTCTTAGCCCAGAGGCTTTTTGATTCGATTTCTCCAGAGAGTAAACATCCTCTCTTGTGTCAGCCTGTATGAGGCTAATCTGGTTGAACAGGGTTGGGAAGAACTCCTTGTCATCTCTTTGTGTTTTATTTATTTTTCATACTTTTATTAGTGCATTGTAGCTATACATCACAGTGAGTTTCACAGTGATACAAACATACATGCACACAACACTTGGTGTATTTCCCTCCACATTCTACCCTGCTTTCCACTCCATCCACCCCATACATATGAGTGAGGTTGGTAATGATATCTTCATACATGGACATGATACAGACATATCATTATTTGAATTGTTTCCTTCCTCAATTCTCCTTTTTCCCCTCCCCATCTCTCTCCTCTAATCTACTTCTGCTATTCTACTGGTCTCTATCCTCATCTCTTTGAAATCCCTATTGTTTCCTATTTTCTCTCTAGCTTCCACATACAAGAGAAAGCATAGGGCCCTTAACTTTCTGAGACTGGCCGATCTTTCTTAATATTCCCAAAGAATACTATAGTGATACATGCATACCCATGTTTATGGCAGCACAATTCACAATAGCCAAATTCAGGAACCAACCTAAGTGCCTGTCAAACAGATGAATGGATAAAGAAAACATGGCTTATACATACAATGGCATTTTACTCAGCCATAAAAAAGAACACAATTATGTCAATTGTAGGAAAGTGGATGGACCTAGAGAATATTTGTGTTCTATGCAGCTTTTCAAATGGATCTCCCTTTACCAGTCATACTCTTCTACCCAGTGCTGGGAGAGGGCTCTTATTTCATGAGTGGTAGGGTTTTTCAGTGCACAAACTTGCTTCTTTGGGGCACATTGTAGAGAAAAAAAATAGTATCATTTTGTCACCCCTACAAGGTTTATGGCTGACACCCAGGCAACAAAAGACAGATTAACCAGAGATCACATACAAATTTATTTATTATAAGTTTTATGTGACATGGAAGCCTTCAGAAATGAAAACTCAAAGACCCAAAGAAACTACTTTTATGGGCAATCAAGTAGATGTATGATTGACTGGCACAAGGGTATGATGTAATGGTAATAAATTGGGGTTAATTTGTTCAGATTCTTCTTGGCCTTTGAATAGTATAGGGTAGGACTCCTCTGAAATGAGGGTCTCAAGATCTCCTTTCAGGGGAGGAAGCCCAGAGAGATTGTATTTTGACCTGCTGTAGGGAGAAAGGCAGGAAAAGGTCAGAAAGTAATTTCCTTGTTCCTGTGGTTTCCTCAATTTCTTTCACCTTTACATAATTAGTATGCCAAGGTGCCATTTTTTGAGATGCGTTCTGAGCCCAGAGATAATCTAATCAAACTAGATAGTTTGATAGATATGTAATCAAACAGATTAGATAGTTGCTAATCTAATCAAATCTTAACTTTTAAAATTTTGTTAACATCTCTTGTTCTAATTTCTGGTGTTGAATATTTTCAAAATGTCTCTTATTTCAGTAGAACTTTGATAAGTAGTAATTAATTCACAACTAATTATAAAAATATATAAAAATATATATTATAAAATATTAAGAAGGTTATTGATAGCCTCAAATATTTTTTTTGCGGTACTGGGGAGATTGAACCCAGGGGCATTCTACCTCCGAGCTACACTCCCAGCCCTACTTTTTATTCTTTATTTTGAAACAGGGTCTCACTAAGTTGTGGAGGGCCTCACTAAGTAGCTGAGGCTGGCCGCGAACCTGGATCCTCTGGTCTCAGCCTCCCAAGTACTGGGATTACAAGCGTGTGCTACCACACCCGGCTGCCTCAAATATAATAATACCAGAAAAGGCTACATTAATAAAAGAATTAAAAGTTAAAAACAACTCATTGCTTACTACATAATTTTGAAAACTAGCTTCAGTGACTTTTCCTTCACTTCCACTATGTTACCCCGAGTCCTGGATTGTCTGTTAGGAATCCAGGAATACTATCACTTCCTTCTGTTAACAAGATTCTCTTCCCTGTATAGTTCCAGGCTAGAATTTGTCAGTAAGAGAGGTTGCATGAGACACAGCAGTCAGAAGTAAACTGGAAGTGGGCACTGCAGTCAGATACGCGGGCAGACACTAGATTTATACTTGTTTCTGAGCAAGCAAAGCTCCCGAGATCCCACCACTTTACTGCTGCAGGCTGAGTGATTGCAGACTGAGGCTCTTTGGGGAAAGCTTCTCCAGGATTCCTAAGAAATACAGCAGCTTTCCAGCCAGCTTTTTCTTTTTTAAAAAAATGAGGTGAAATTTAATTAGCATGAAATACATAATCAATGAGTTTTGACACATGCGTACACATCCACAGCTTAAGCACCCCAGGGAACAACCTAGCACTACAAAGTTATCTTGTCTCATCCCAGTCAATCTCTACCTGACAGGCATACAATCGTTGGACCATAATAAATAGGATTTGCTCATTTTTACACATTATATATATAGAATAATATAGCATATAGGTTTAATGTTCGACTTCTTTCCCTTACCTCAGTGTTTTTCAGATTCTTGATATCAATTGCATGTATGAGTAATTCATTTATTTATATTATTAAAGGCTTATTATATTAACTTTCCATATTAATATGCATAATTCTATTAATAAACAGATATAACTACTCGTAAATTTTGTGAAGTGTGTTTTCATTTCTTTGGCTAAATACTTAAGAGTATAATTGCTGAGATACAGGGTAAATGTATTATTAGTTTTATAAAATGCTTCCAAATAATTTTGTTTCTGTTAGTAATGTATGAGAACTCCAGTTGCTCTATATTCTTTTTTCTTTTTTTGGTACTGGACCTCCAAGTTACATCCCCCAGCCCTTTTTAGTTTTTATTTTAAAACAGGGTCTTGCTAAGTTTCTGAGGCTGGCCTTAAACCTGTGATCCCCCTGTCTCAGCCTCCCAAGTACTAGGATTATAAGCATGCACCACCACACCTGGCTGGCATAATACATTTGTGATCCATTCATATTTTTATATTGTTTTATAAATCTGTAATTTGTTCTTTTCATAGCTGGGTAGAATTCTGTTGATTCTTTTTATTTTGTTTTTATGGTGCTAGGGATTGAACCCAGGGGCATTCTACCTCCAAGCTACACCCTCATCCCTTTTTTTTTTTGTTTTGTTTTGAAACAGGGTATCGCTAATTTGCTGAGGTTTCCCTCAAATCTTTGATCTTTCTGTCTCAGCTAGAATTCTTTTGTGTAGATGTATCATGGTTTGCTTATTCATGACTCATTCGAAGGGCAATTTTACTGTTTGTACGTTTGGACAATTATGAATAAAGGTGCTAAAATAGTTTTGTATATTTTTTTCATGAATGAAAGTTCTTATTTGAACTTGAGTAAAATCTTGTGAGAGGGATTTGAGGACCATATAGTATATGCATGTTTTACTTTTTACTTTTTTTTGGCAGCATTGGGGATTGAACCCAGGACCATTGTACCTCCAAGCTACACGCCCAGCCCTATTTTATTCTTTGTTTTGAAACAGGGTCTCCCTAGGTTGCTGAGAGTTTAATTAAATTGCTGAGGCTGTTCTTGAATCTGTGATCCTCCTGTCTCAGACTCTTAAGTACTAGGATTGCAGGTATGTGCCACCACACCTGGCTTATGTTTTATTTTATAAGAAACAACAGTTTTCCAAAGTTGTTATATTATTCCATATTCCCCAAAGCAATGTGCAGGAGTTCTGACTGTTCTACATACTCAGTATTATTTGGTAGTACAATATTTTATTTTTCTAATTTAGGTATTATAATAGGTGAATAGTATTAGATCATTATGGTGACTGCCCTAGTGGTTAAGGATGTTGAACATTTTTGATACAAATTTTTGCCATCTTCATTGTGAGAAGCATTTATTCAACTCTTTTGTACACTTGTTAAAAATTGGGTTGTTTTCTTATTGATGAATTTTGAGGGTTCTTTGAATGGTCTTTTCACTCATAAAGTATCTTTTCAAGAACAAATTTTATTAAATTTGGTAAAGTGCAATTTACTAAATTTCTAATGGATTGTGTTGTGTTGCTTTATCGAAGAAATCTTTGCTTCACCAAAGATCACGAAGATTTTTCTCCTATATTTTCTTCTAGAAGCCTTTAGGTTTTACTATTATGAATGTGGTTCATTTTGAGTTGATTATTGTATATGGTGCAAGGTGTGGTTTGATGCTCCTTTTCTTTATTTAGCCTTCCCTTTCTTCTTCTCTCCTCTCTTTTCCTTCTTTTCTTCCTCTTCCTCTTCTTCTGCTTCCTTTTTGATATTGTTTTTTAGTGCCATTTGTTAAGAGACTATTTTCTCCATTAAATTCCCTTTGTGTCATTGTTGGACTTAATTTGCCATATATGTGTGGCTGTATTTCTGTAATCCCATCTCCTATTCTATTCTATTCTATTCTATTATTCCATTCACTTTCATTGGCCTAAGTCTATGCTGTAGCAGAATAGCAATATGAGACTGTAGTTTTCTTTTTTGTGTGTGGTACTGGGGATTGAACCCAGGTGCATTCTACCTCTGAGTTACACATCCAGCCCTATTTTTTATTTTTATTTTGAAACATGGTCTCAATAGGTTGACGAGAGTCTCACTACTTGCAGAAGCTGTCCTCAAACCTGTGATACCCCTGTCTCAGCCTCCCAAGTACTGAGATTACAGTTGTACCCCACCATGCCCAGCTGGGACTGGAGTTTTCTTTAGGGGGAGGCTTTTAACTACAAATTGAAATCCTTTCATTGATATAGAATGATTCAGATTAGGTGCTTCTTTTTAGTGACTTTGGGCAATTTATATCTCTCCAGAAGTTGGACCCTTTTATTTAGTTAGTTGAATTTATGAGCAAAGAAAGAGTTTTTCAGAGTGTTCTGTTATATTATTAATGTTTCTAAGGTTTATAGTTTTATCCCCTCTTTCATTCCTAATCTTTATAACCTTTGTCTTTGTTTTTTTTCTTGTCAGCTTTTGTAAGGGCTTAGTGGTTTTATTGATATTTCCAAAGAGCAACCTTTTGTTTCCAACTGATTTTCCATATTCATTCAGGCTCTCATTTTCACTGATTTTTATTCTTGATAATGCCCTTCTTTCTGATCTCTTTAAGCCTAAATTATTCTTCCTTTTTCTAGTTTCTTAAAACAGAAGCTTAGATTATTGCTTTAAGACCTTTATTTTTTTCTGATATAGACATTTAATCTTGTGAATTTCCTCCTAAATACTCCATTAGCTGCACCCCCAAAATTTTGATAGATTATTTTTATGCAGTTGGAAATATTTTCTAATTTGCAATGCAACTTACTATGAAGGTTATTTACTTATTTATTTATTTATTTGTTTTGCGGTACTGGGGATTGAACCCAGGAGCAGAGGCATTCTACCTCCGAGCTATACCCCCAGCCCGATTTTTTGTTCTTTATTTTTTGAAACAGGGTCTCACTAAGTTGCCGAGGGCCTCACTAAGTAGCTGAGGCTGGCCGTGAACCTGGATCCTCTGGTCTCAGCCTCCCAAGTACTGGGATTACAAGCGTGCACCACCACGCCCGGCTTGAAGGCTATTTAGAAGTATGTTATTTTATTTCCAAATATTTGGGAATTTTCCAAATGCCCTTCTGTTATTGATTTCTAGTTAAAACCTACTATGATCTGAAAATATACTCTGTATTATTCCAGTTCTTTAAAAAATTTTAAGGTTTGTATTACAGCCCAGAATATAGTCTGTCTTGGTGAGTGTTCAGTATGAACTTGAAAATAATGAATATTCTGCTATTGTTGGGTGGAGTGTTCTATATATGTCAATTAGGTCAAGCTGGTCAATAGTGCTGCTCAGATCCTCTATATCCTTACTGATTTTCTGTCATCTTGTTCTATTGATTACCGAGAAAAGAGGGTTGAACTGTGGCAGCAGTTAGGTAGAGTCTGGCCTTGTAGGCTAGTTTACTCTGAGGGAAATTGGAAACTATGAGAGAATTTTGAGCAGTGCAGAGAGATGATATGCCATACAGTTAAAAAGGAAAAACCACCTACTGGAAAATACATTAAAGGGGGTTGAGGGTTGAATCAAAGACTCTTGTTAGGTAATTATTTCAATTATCCATATAAAAATGATAGCTTACATCATGTTGACTAGAGGAAGTAATAAAAAGTGCGTAGATTTTGGGTATTTTATGAAAACAGACACAGTGTTTAATAATAAATAGGATACAGGATGTGAGAGAAAAAGAAAATCAAGGATGAGATCAAAGTTGTTTGTGTATAACAACAAAGAGTTGTTATTAATAGATATGGGGTACATGGGAGGCTGAGACAGGAGAATCGCAGGTTCGAGGCCAACCTCAGCAACTTAGTGAGGCTTTCTGCAACTTAGTGAGACCCTGTTTTAAAATAAAAACTAAAATAGGGCTGGAAGTGTAGCTTAGAGGTAGAATGCCACTGGGTTCAATCTAGTGTCACAAAATAAAAATGGAGATTTTGGGATCAGTACGATTTAGAGGAATTGTCAGGAGCCATCAATTTCAGACTCATATAGGTTAACTGTGTAAATCCAATTCAAGACATAATTAGGCTATATGAGTCTGAAATTGATGGGAAAGGCAAGGGTTGAGACATACATTTGAGGATTATCAATCTAGAGATGAGTTTGGAGACTGAATGGAGTGAGTATATATTTAAAAATGAACAGAAGAGGTACAAGCTTTGAGACACCAGCATTAAGAGATCTCTCTACCTTTTCCACCTTTTCATCCATGACTATAGACGCTAACTGACCATACCTGTTGGTATTTAAGACCTCAGCTTTGAACAGCCTGCAGTGCTTCCTGGATACACTCTAGAGATAAGGAGTAGCCAGCGATGCAATGAGAAGGATGGCTAGTGAGATGAGAGGAGAATCAGGAAATATGGTGTCTTTGAAATGAGAAGACATGAAGAAAGTGTTTTAAGAAGGAAGTGATTCATCGCATCCAATATTTCATGAAAGTTTTTAACACAATGGGATTTGGAAAAACTATTAGTCCTGGATTTAGCACATGATCTCATTGGTGACTTCAACAAGACTAGATTCTTTTCACTGTACTTGTGGGGACAGGGATGTAGTTTGTAGTGGATTTAAAAGAGGATTAAAAAAAAAAACTAAGGGAGCAGGGAGCAGATAAATTAATTACAACATGGAAGTGAGAAATGGGTTGGAAAAGAGGACCAAAGGATCTTTTAAATGGAAGAAATACTTCACATTGACATAGTGAAGAGAAGGCCATATTAGAAAGGTGGAAACAAATGGTTCAGAAGAGAAAGAGAGAATCTGAGGGAACAACTCTTTAGCAAGCAAGTGGTGATGGGATATGGTCGACCAGTGGAAAAGGAGGCCTTTGGCAAGAACGATGTTCAGTTCATTCAGCTTATTCACAGCAACAGAAGAGAAGGTAGATTCGAGTAGGTAGGTATGTAATAGGTTGGAAACTAGTAAAAATTATTTTTTGATTGCTTCTATTTTTTTCAGTGAAATGAGATTCAATGTTTTCCATTGAGGCAATATGTGAAATTTATGAGATTAGTACAAAGAAGAAAATGAGTGAAGTACTCATCTAGAGGAGTGAGTGAGTGAGGGGATGGCCTAGGGAACTGCCATGTGTGTCCAGACAGCGCTGCAGGCCATTCAAAGTTGAGGTCTTGAATATCAACACGTGTGGTCAGTTAGCATGAACCTGTGCTAGTCTATAGTTATGGGTGAAAAGGTGAGACAGGTAGACAGTTACATTTTATCAAGGACAGGATATTACTAAGTAGGGATGAGTAGGCAAAAGAGTTGAGGAGATATATAAGGGAATATATAAAATGTTGATCATGCATTTCAAGCTGTGTAAGTAGGAATCTGGCAGGAAACACGCCAAGTGTTGTACACATGTATGCTTCTCTCATTCTGAATCTCCTTATGATATAGAATTGCAATGTACCAATAAAAGTGTATTAAAATAATGACATGAGTGGTGAGCACATGTGACTATTCAGTGAGGTAGATAGATTATATTTCTTGGTGGGATGGAAGGAATGGGGAGGGGGTCTAGGGAAGTTGAGCTGAAAAGAAAAGAAGTGCTTATCTGGAGGGTGGTAGGTTTGAAGCTTAGAATATGGATCAGTTACACCTATCAGTAATGACAAAATTTACATTATGAATATGAGTAGGTGGCTTTGGTTTAGTGTAGGGCGGGATTATCTGAGGAATTAAGAGGCCATTGCATGGAGAACATGTGTAGATTTGATATTACCAACCATTATGAAGGAGTCATTTTAACGATAGCTACTGGTACTTGGGTATCAAACATTTGAGAAATGAGGAGAAATGACTTGGCTCATTTGCACTGAGGTTCTTTATAGAGAGAGTATGTTGGGATTGACAATTAGAATAAGAAGATCACCCACTACATCTCTAGGACCAGTAGTTGAAGAGGTGAGAAAGGAGACAAGCACCAATTAAATGAGCCATGGGGGAGGCTGGGGCAGAAGAGCAGGGAGGTGACAGAAATACCAAACACGTGAGGACATAGTCAGTTCTAGAAACTGAAGTAGAAAAGTTTCAGGAGTTAGGGAGGAGGAAAGATGGGTAGAAAAGGGATAGAGAACATCCTTGGCCTTGAAATCTGGGTAATGAAGAGTAGCATAGAGACCTGAGATTCCTGTGGTGGTTGATACAAAAGAGGATAAAAGTTATAATTAGTTCAGTTTTAATAATTCCAAACAGGTAGTGATGGAGTTTCAAGGAAAGAGGGGACAGAGTTAGAGATTGGATTGTGTCGGGAAAAAGTTCTAGGCCTTCTGAGTGACCCTACTGGAGATCTGTAGAGGGAAAGTGGAACTCCAAGTATGTCAAAGAAATTTACCAAGGGCAAATGAAATAACATGTCTGGCAGGGGAAGAGTGGAGGCAGGTTTATGATATAGAAATCCCTTATATCATATTCATCCTGCATAATTTACAGTTTCTATTTAATATGTTTCCTGCACAAAGGCAGATATTATCACAACTTAGTTTTGTCTTCATATTTTCTAAGTGTAGCTAATTTTTTAACCTAACATTTGCGGGTGATCTTGAAAATGATATGACATTTCTAAGGGATGCCTAATCCTCTATAAATATAGTTGAAAATCTCCTGAAACCGAAATAATAGCTGATCCGTTAGCATACGCTGTGCAAGCTGGTTATTAAAAATAAATAAATCATAAATTTGGTGGGCAAAGTTAATAGCAAACATAAGGACTGTGGCAGGAGCCAGACCAGCCTCTCTTCTGATTAACTGAGAGATTGATTTAAAATTTATACCATCGAGCAAAGGGCAATTTCTGTACGATCCCCAGGCAGTTACACGCTGGTGAGAAACATAGCCATGATCCCAGTCTCCATTATGCACACTTACTTTCAAATTGTTAGTTCATTTCCTCGTCAATCTTCCGCTCTTTCATTCAGGAAGCAGGAGTTAGCAATGCAGTTCAGTAATGGAGCCCTTTTCATACTTAGGAATGTGTGAAACTGAATTCTCCACGTTGTTAAATTCAGCCTTATTTATCATAAAGGAACTGAAGACACATGTAGGGACAGTCACTAAAATGCTCGACGGGCAGAGGGTGAACATTGAAATTGCTCTCTGGATTCTTCTCTATAAACAAAGCTGTGAGATGATGATTTTTAGCTGTAAATTGTCTTTTGGTTTTCTCTTAACATAATTGTGGCTCAAGCCATTCATGTAGGATAATGAAATTAACAACCCTTCTCATGTCCTCTTTATCATTTGTAACTACTTCTACATTCAGTTTTGTAATAGGGATTTCCAGAGTACAAGGACAAATAACATGAGAGTTGATGTAAATTCTGGAACATTTGATAGCCTGGAAAAAGGTGGCATATTTTAATTATGTAAATAGTTCCTATCATTTAGAAGCTTGGTTACTTTTGGGTAGCTTCATTATCAAGTGGCTTTAATTTAAAGCACATTCCAAATAATTCGTATACTTTACATTTAATCACTAGATTGACAAAATTATAAAAGGAATGAAATTTAAGCTTAACTTGAATGCATGGGGGCAGGTTTCCAAAGAACCAACTCAAGGGATTTTTTTTTGTCTTTTTAACACTTGTTTCATATTGAAGTTCTTTCCGGTATTGCACTTTCTTTCCTTTGCACCGCTGATCTAATTGTCAGCTGACATATCCATTATCTTTTATAGTCACTTCAAATAGCAAAAAGATTAGCTGCTTATGATTTTCACCCTTCGTCTCTTGGACTTGGAACCAGCTCTCCACGATTATTTCATTTTAATAGCCGACACAATGCAATTAGAAAGCTCTCACGCCACATTGATGTAAAATGTCTGGGACCAATGGAGAAGGCAAGCTAACGGATCTCGAAAATGATACTGTGTGCACAGAGAAAACTACTTTCCTTGGGGGAAAAACATGAGCACACAAAACCACAAACATCTGGGATATAGGAAGGCAGTGTAGGAAGGAAAAAAAAACAGATTTCTTTTATTGAGCCCCATGCAGTTATTGCAAAACTTGGGAAGTTCCTTTGTCAGCCACATATGTGAGATTATCAGACACAGTTTTCAAGGGCGGGAAAATGTTTTTATTGGCATATATTTCTGTTCTAATAGAAAATTCTATCAGTAGTCATATCTTTCATGATTCTAAATTGTGGAGTCCAGAGATACTTTGCACTTCTCACATTTACATCATTTACATAATCCTAAATCACATTTTAAAAATAAGGTGACCTAAATAAAATATGTATTTATAATATATGTATTATAAGATTATTAAGAAATAAAGCTGTTTGGTGTGCAGTGAGTTTCTATTGTTGTTTTAATCTTTTCTTTATTTTTATTCTTCACAATAGAGCATCATCTAATTCTCTTGTGGAGGGTGAATCCGGGGAGTGCTTCCTTTGATGAGAGATTGAATGTTCTGGGACTTAAAATGTTATACACTCTTTCCTTAAATAACCTCTATGTTTTCCATGGCTCAAAATAATATGCTAGCTGTCTGTGTATGCAAAATGACCTAATACTGACTATGCCCACTGGAAATCAAAGGATATATCAAATACTGAAAGGTCTGCTTTTCATTTCTCAACAATTTAAATGAAAAATCTCTATTTGATTATCCAAAACAGTAGGGCAGAGTACTTAATGATAGGATATACTGTATTCTTAAAGCAAGATCAGAAACTTTTCAGTCCTGACTGCCAAGAAAAACCCAAAAGTATAGTTTGGGGAGGCAGGGATAAGAGAATGAAAACAAAATCAGGCCTGAAGATATATAGCTCAGTGGTAGAGCATGTACTTAGTATGCATGAGGCCCTGGGTTCAATTCACACACACACACACACACACACACACACACACACACATACACACACACACACACACACGGCAAGGAGTAGGAGCCAGGCATGGTGGTGCATGCCTCTAATCCCAGGACTTGGGAGGTTAAGTCAGGACTATTGCAGGTTCAAGGCCATCCTCGGCAACTCAGTGAGATTCTCAGCAACGTAGAAGACCCTGTTTCAAAATGAAAAATAAAAAAGGCTGAGGGTGTAGCTTAGAGGTAGAATGTGCCCCTGGGTTCAGTCCCCAGTACCACAAAAGGAAAAAATAAAGGAAGAAGAGCAAAGGAATAGGAGATCAAGAAATGGAGATAGAGAAAATGTCTTTTTCAGTATCATGGCCAGTGCATTACACAAAAGTATCATGATGGGACAAGAAAGAAAACCACTGACATTGCTGCCTGCATTTCTGTATGATACCGGCCCATCCGCTCACAAACTCTTACAGTGGAACCAGTATTTTGGATCTTTCTGCATGGATAGCAGGGGCTTAGTTTCTAGGCTGATTTTCGGCTTCCACTTGATAAATAATCCAAACAAAAGTTCTGAGGTGGATAAGAGAAGAACTCAGTAGAGGTAAAAATGGAACAGATATCAGGGTCTGAAAAATCTAATTAGAGAAAGAATCAATAAAGACAAGACTAGGAATTGGCAAAGTTAAGATCTGGAATGCCATCAGCAAAGATGGGAGAAGATGGAATCGGAGAAGCACCATGGAATGAACAAGAACCCACCCGAACATACAACGATTGGCCAGTGCGCGGGTGTGTGAGTCAGCCCTTTGTTGCTGTGACTTGAATACCTGACAAGAACATCTTAGAGGAGGAAAGATACATTTTGATTCATGGGTTTGGAGGTTTCAGTCTGTGATGAGCTGGCTCCAGGGCAGAAACATCGTAGTGAGAGAAAGTAGCAGAGGAAAGCTGCTCTGCTCATGGCAGCCGGGAAGCAGGGGGGATGGAGGTTGGGGAGAAGACAAAGGCTTCCAGGACATACCCAGTGACCTGCCTCCCAGGAGTCCATTCAGATATCAATGAGTTAATCAACCAAATGGATCAATCCACTGAGGAGGTCAGAGCCCTCATGATCCAATCATTCCCTCACAGCCCCATCTCTGAACCTGCCACATTGGGGGCCACAGCTTTGACATGTTTTTTTGAGGGGGGTGTTCCAGATCCAAGCCATAACAGTGGGTTAGCATAACAAGTTTATTGCCAGAGTTGAAATTCATCACTCGCATTCCATCAGCTACTAATTCTCACAAGAAATTAGAGAACTTAAATAAAAAATATTTGATGATAGGAAAGTGAAGAATTCTCTGAAGTCATAAGATTCAATGGCATAGTTAAGTAATCAGGAAAAGGGATGTGGTTGTTTTAAAATCTGCAAAACAATGAATTACTAGATACATTCAGAAGAAAAAGTGACAAATCTCTTAATTTCATTTAAAACACTCTTCGTTTAAATATCATTTTAAGTTACCATTACAGTTATTTAATGTGGCACAATATTATAGTTTACCAGGGAACAAAGCTGAGAAACAAGCTAACTCAAATTATCAATGAAGAATTTATTAAATATCTACTATAAAACAAATTATTTTCTTAGAATTATAAAATAACTAGACTAATTTTCTAAACGTTGAGAAAGAATAATAGGGAGTTCCACAGTTTTGTTTATTGTAAAATTGAGCCAAATATTTAAAAACTTATTATTTATTTATTTATTTATTTATTTACTTACTTACTTATTTTTTGGTACAGGGGATTGAACCCAGGGGCATTCTACCTCTGATCTACATTCCCAGCCCTATTTTATTATTTTTTTTTTTTCTTGAAAGAGGGTCTCACTAAGTTTTGGAGGACCTCATCAAGTTGCTGAAGCTGGCCGTGAATCTGTGATCCTTCTCTCTCAGCCTCCCAAGTATTAGGATTACAAGATGTGCCACCACGCCCATCCCAAAACTTATCTTTTAGAGAATATCTTTTGGTTAAATTTTAAAACTCAAGATGCAACTCTTAAAAATCTAATATAATTTATAAATATTTAAATCATCATATTTATTCTTTTCAGAGAATATTGGTCATAGTTGAGGCCTTCCCTATATTTTCAATTTTACTATCTGACACAAAATTCTTAAGAACTAATAAATGGAATGAATAACAATCCAAAGCTCCATACATATCTTTAAAAAATTTACTCTATCCAATGGACAATGTGATGATGCTCTTGTTTAGTGAAAGTATCAGTTTTAGAGAGCATAAATTTAGGCAGCTGTCTTCCTTGGAGAATTTGGAAATTTCTCTACACATAAAGTATCTCTTGTGTCTAGTTGTAAGCAGTCCATCATCGTTCAGTAGGTAGAAGCACGTGGTGTCTACACATACAGCTGTGCTATAATCACCTTTCGTGGATCCCCAGCTTCCCTTTCTTCATGCTCGATTGTATCATTTATGGAAATTGAATTACAAAAGAGCCTTCCTCAATAGGCTTATTGTGATAACCCAATGAACAAAGTCTATAGCTCAAAGTCTATAGCTCAAAGTTCTCTACAAATATTTAGATAATATGTGAAATAGCAAAGCTATGCTATGAGGTTACTCTATAACACAAAGTAGAAGAGTTTGTGGCTCTAGTTATCTGTTTTGGAACACTGAGAATTCTAGTGTAAACTTCTCTTAATTTAGTCTTATGACTCATGTCTATGGTTGTGGATTCTCTTTGCCAATGTCATCAAATAAGTGAAAAAGTGGGTTTTCATTTCCTACTCTTCTTTCTGGTGCATTTTGATAATGCTACGTCAGGAGCATAGTACCTGGGGGATAATTTACACTTCAAGTCATTAAATCCTGTAAGAACCAACATTTTTATAATCTATATTTCCTAATTTAACAAATGTTCTCGAGAAAACATGACAGCACATTTGCATATTTACATATACTGAAAAAGTTACCGAAAACAATTAAATCATTATTTCGAGCAAAAATAACTGGTAGGGTTCTTTGCCATGTTTTCAACATAAATGTGAAACTAAATTATTAAGGTTTTTCCATGATCATGTTCATGCCTATGCTTAAATACTACAGCAATGTCTCAACCATTTCTGTACTTCCCTTCATAAACCATAATTTTAATAACTTATTTAGAAAGACTTGAATTAATTCATAGTCCACTAGGAGTCAACCAGGATCCTCATCTTTCCATTAGCAGTTGTTTAGTACCCTTTCATGGGATACTCGTAACTTTGTTTTTAAAAGCACAGGGAGCCACTGACATTATGTACATATGTGAGAATATCAATGTCAATCTCAATACCCTGTATGGGGAAGGGCGGAGCAGGGAGGAGGCTGGGAGAAAGCCCATCACTGTGTGCATGTATGTCACTATCACTATGAACTACATTATCGTGTGAGACTATAATGCACCAATAAAAGTAAAAACATAAAGTAAAAATGAAAGCACAGGGAAGAAAAACAGACTCATTAATAAATATGATAATAATCAAAAATAAGTCCATAAAGAAAACATTAACTCATTATCTTTGCCACAGCTTTGAGAAGGATCCCCTATAATGAGAAATCTCTACATAGTCTGAAATATATATATATTTTTTCATTTTTATGGTGCATTGCAATCATACATCATGATGAAGTTCAGGGTGATAGAGACATACAGCACGTTTATCTGATACTTGTAACTTCTTTTTTTAAAAAATGCACAGGGAAGATAACCAGATTCATTAATAAATGTGATAATACTCAAAAAATAAGCTCATAAGGAAAAAATTAACTCATATCGTTGTCAGAGTTTTGATAAGGATTATCTATAACAAGAAATCTCTACATAGCCTGAAATATATTTGTCTGTAGCTGTATTAATTTCCAAAAGGCCTATAAAGCATTCCAATAGGCTGCCATTGAAATGTCTTAGTTTTTACTACTTTGATTGGTGATAGATGGTTGTTTGAACACAGAACGTGACCCTGGAAATCTAGTTTTTGATCTACACATAATTAATTTGCACCTTACTGATGAGTACCATTGCATGGCCTCTGCTGTTTCCAGCGGTGTGCTGGATGAGTCTCAGTACTGTCATTAAATATTTAATAATAGTATGTATCTATGCGTGTCAAGTCTAACCCCGATTCTTATTTTTTTTTGCCTTGTTTTACCAAGTGGCCTTTCAAAAGTACTTCTGTTCCCTAATTTATTTCTATGTGAATTAACTTATAGAAAGATTCAGTTGAGTGATTGGGTGGGGGGAGATGGGGATTTGTCCATTTCTAATAAATCTTAAGACATAACACAGAGGTCAATAAAATGTGTTGTGCAAATCAGTCAACCGAGAACACTTGCTACAGATAGATGCACCATCCCATGTTCTCCAAGTCAGGCTTCGAAGTGTGTATTTTTTTTTTTTTTGATGGTACTGAGGATTGAACCCAGGGGTGATCTTCATCCGAGCTATACCCCCAGCCCTATTTATTTATTTGTTTGTTTATTTATTTATTTATTTATTTATTAGTGCTGGTGATTGAACCCAGGGACATTCTACCTCTGAGCTACACCCCCAACCCTTTTTATTTATTTTTTTTTATTTTGAAATGGGGTCTCACTAAGTTGCTGAGGGCATGGTAAGTTGCTGAGGCTGGCCTCAATTCTGTGATCCTCCTGTCTCAGTCTCCCAAGTACTAGGATTACAGGTGTGGGCCACTGTGTTCAGCCCAGAGTCTGCATTTGAAGAAGCACCCACCCGAACCATCTGATGCAGGAGGTTCATAGGTGTCATTGAAAACATGACATCAAGGTAGATTTGAGCTGCGGAGTGCAGGTGATTTTTTTATAGTGTGAGGTCAACCAAGGGCAGATAATAGTTGTACCAACCCAAGACTAAGGGGTGACCTAAACTCTCCAAATTAGGGAGGATAAAAAGAACCAGAAAATGCTGAACCAGTTAGAAACCAAGAGTAGGGCCAGTGGCGAGCAGAGGGTTAAGTAGGAACATGTTTCAAAGGAGGAGAGCAGGTAGAAACAGTTGGAGTGGGAAACTTTAGCCGGCAAGGTAGGGTTTAAGAGTGGCAAGACAGAATGGAGCCAGTGCCGTAGCATTTATTTTTCCCAATTTCTATAGTGGCTGGAAATCTTAGACATCTTATATCCACTGCACCCTCAAAAAGTAAAGTTTTCTGTAAAATTATGTAGCCAAGTTGTCTATAAATTTTAACAATGTTATTACTGGTAAATTATTGTAATAAAAGCAAGAACTTGCCTTTACTTTCTTTCAGTCTTCCTTTGCTGACATTCCCTTTCTGGGATGATCTTTTCTAACATTCTTTCCAAATGTGCCCTTCCTGTTTGGACCGTCTTCAGCCACCTTTACTAATCAAATTTAAAGGCACTTTTTTTGTTGTTGTTATTTTGTTTTGTTTGTTTGTTTGTTTGTTTGTTTTTGGCACTGGGAATTGAACCCAGGGTCATTCTACCTCTGAGCTATACCCCTAGCCATATTTTATATTTTATTTTGAAACAGGTTCTTGCTAAGGTGCTGAGGGTCTCACTAAGTTGCTGAGGCTGGCCTGGAACCTGTGATCCTCCTCTCTGAGCCTCCCAAGTACTGGGATTACAGGCGTGCACCACCACACCTGGCTAAAAGCACGGATTTTAGCCTTATCTCCTACCCGTCTTCCCTTACATTAGAAATGGTTTGCATACACTTGGCACCACAGTATTGGTGGAGAGCTGTGAGCTCCCACAGCTGCTATCAGGTTTGAGCTTTCTCATCTCTCAGGGCACCTGGTGCTACTTATTGTCTCTCACTAGAACCGTTTTATGTAGTGAACATAATCATGCCTGAACCAGTTCAAATAGCACACCCTTCAGGAGGACATTGCTTTCACATCAGTAATTTGTCAGTAATGTATTCTAGTTCTGCATCGCAACCTCTGAAAAAGTGTTGCCAGATGAATTCCATTCCTCTGAGTTCTTTGGGAGGGTCCAATTTTGATAACTGAATACAATGAAATCTTGCTTTAAAATTCATCTTGGAATAGAATTCAGATCCATCTGGAGTCCATGAAATTATTATAAAAATACTAAAACAATCCCATTACCTGCTTCTCCAATACTGATGTCCCCAGAGCAGATAGCTCAGGGCACCACGCCATGGGGTGCTGCTACTCTGTCACAGCCTAAGTTTGCTGATCACTGATGGTGCTCAGTGAGCGAGCCCCAGATGATCTGTACCTGTGATTTACGTGAGTTGATTTAAATCTAGCATATAAACATCTGAGACTCAAAGCTGGAATGAAGTTGACAATAAAAAATAAATGAAAGCCATTGTTCTCAGTTGGAATAGAATTGTATTTTATCAGAGCCTATTTAAATAATCAAGTTCTTGGGTCACATTATGAAGAATTAACAGTGGAAATCCGTAACCGAACGACACAAATTGCAAATTACAAATTGATTTAGATGAACCAGGTCTGGCGCTCATGTCTAGCAAACCTGAGGTGCTGAAGGTGTGTAATGACCCAGAGACAGATGCAGTAGAAGAGGAATTGGACAAAATTGGCCCTGGCTTTTATTAGATCTCACTTGGTCAAACAACATTTATCTGATGTGAAGAATGGACTCCATGAATTAACAAGGAAACAGATGCTTTATTTATTTGTGTTTTTTTTTCATGTGGTAAGCCTCTTCACATTTAGAATAGATCATTGGAGAACACTGCAGCCTCTAAAAATTTTTGCTGCAAGGCGAGAAAATACCAGGCAGAGACAAGTGAAGAAAAAGAGAAAATAGATCACTTTGAACTCCAAATACTTGTTCTGAACACATGATGCCTGTTACAGCAGCACATAAGATGACAGCTGTGGGTGATTTATAAAACATTTTCTTGTTTAGGAAAACAAAGTGATAAAATTGAGTTGATGGATATAGTAGCTGAGAGACAAAATCATTCTGTGTCTATTTAAGTCATATGCCATACAAAACTCTAAAATAATGTCCCCTCGTTCTTAAACTTGGTTGC
Organism: Glis glis; assembly: GCA_004027185.1. NCBI lineage: Eukaryota > Metazoa > Chordata > Mammalia > Rodentia > Gliridae > Glis > Glis glis. The sequence continues at coordinate 48,389 of PVJS01009102.1, forward strand.
TGGTGCTACTTACATCATTCAGTCATCTGGCAAGTCAATCTTTTCTCAATACACTGAAAAGCTAAATCATTACTGGTGATAGGACAGTAAGAAGTATGACTACTCACTCAAAGAAAGATGACATTTGCGGGTTTTTTTAAACAAAGGGGTGGTTGTGGGAGATAGAAAGATGGCCCTCCAAAGATGCCCACATCCTAATCCCTGAAACCTGTTTAACATGTCTCCTGATGTGGCAGAGGGGATTCAACAGCAGTGATTAAATGATGCATCTCAAGATGGAGAGATTATGCTGGATCGTCTGGGTATGACCAGTGGAATCATGAGGGTCCTTATTAATGAAAAATGAGGACAGGAGAGGCAGAGTCAGGGAAGGGGATCCGAGGTGCGAGTGACTTCATTGCTAGCTTTTCTTGAAGACAGGAAGCAATGCACGATTCAAGGAAGAGAGTTCAGCCTTGCTGGAAAAGGTAAGGAGACTGCTTCTCCTCTAGAACCTCCCAGAGGTTCCCTCTGACACCTTGACAAGTATTTTTGCATTGTTTTGAGCTGCTGAATTTGTGGTAACTTGTTACAACAGCAATAGGAAACTAATATAGTCATTTGCTTTATGTCTACCGTTCAGTTATGTTTAAAGACGGCTGTGATCTTAGTTGTTTCTATCCTGGAGTGCATTGGAATAGGGGTAGAATTAGATGCACCTAAATTTTTTATTTTAGGTTTATCAAGTCTAAACTTAGGCAGTTTAGATATCCCATAATATGCTGCCCAAGGAGTGGTCAATGCTCTTTCTGAACATGCAGGGCAATCTTCCCAGACGATGCCCAAGCTCCTGCTTCTTGGGTAGTGTTACGAGCAACAGGCCGCAAGGTCCCTAAGACCAAAAGTCATGTCACGCACAATTTGTGTCTTTCCACAATGCCATGAGGTTTATTCAAAACTTGAAGGTTAAAGCACACAAGAACTTATCAGGAAATTACCTAAGTAAAGTTGAACTAAGTTCCAATGCTGGGTGGCTGCTTTACCAGAGCTAATTAGCAATGAATGAACATCAAGCAATACACCTCACACCAGGAAATCTCACAACTTAGGTCAAACAAGTGTGCTAGGCAACACACAGATTCTATATATTTAGAGCACTTCAAATGATTAGCAAAATAACACAGTACAAATGTTAAGGGAGAACATGATAATTCCGTGGAGAATCCTAAGGAGTTCCCAGGCTTGGGAATGGAGGCTCACCTCAGGACCCTCGGGGTCCTTGACTTCCATGGTGAAAAGAATTTTAGCACGTGCCAGTCAGAGACAAAGACAGGTTTATTAAGGGAAAGTGGGGATACACATTCAAGAAGAACGAGGGCCACCTAGAGTGCGTGAGAGGCCCTTGGGATCTTTGCAATCCTTTTTTAATTGGGGACCTAGATAGGGGCTTGGCTAGGGGCGGGGATGGGGTATCATGGGATGGCCAATATCCTTTCTTTGAATTTTCAGGTTCTTGCCATTTCATTGATAGGAGCTGATTATAGACAAAAGTTGAGACTTTGGGGAGATTTTTCCTCCCAGGAAGTTGAGGCGTGAACATGGGGCTTGGCAAAAGGTGAAACTTCCTCTTTGGGATCTAGCATCCCAGGAATTTCAGGTGTGAATATAGGCCATTATGATTAAAAGTGTAGGTCAGGCTTTTTTGAGAAATCAAGTAAAGGACAGGCCAGATGAGCTATTATTATTAAAGACCTATTGAAGACCTTGCCTAAGAAAAGAACAGGCCAGGTCTGCTATTATAATTAAAAGGGTGGCCCATAAAGGGCTTTTGTCTAAGAGTGAGCAGGCTCTTTAAGGTGAAGCTAAGGATTATGAAGTTTCTAGATTTTAAAACTGTATTTTCCCTTTTCTTCCCAATTCGTCTCCTTTCTACCTAATATTTTATTTCTTCTATCCTACCTCACAAGCAAACAGGAAGTAGGGAATAATGAACAAAGTTGGCCTGGGCATAGAGCAGGTTGGAATCTCACAGATCCTCAGCGAGAAGAGCAAGTGGCTGGATTTGAGTCAGACACACAGGCAGACTGTCGTGGGACAAGCAAAGCTCAGCATGCTGCTTGTGGGAAGGCCTAAGCTTTTATAGGGCTTTCTGTAGGCTCTGCCAAGTGTCTGGCAAACTCATGCAGGCTTATCAAACGCTATCAGACTCCTGTCAGTAGCTACAAATGTATTAATAAGTCCATCAGAGGCGACAAGGCATTTTAGATCCAACGGTCAGTTATCAACTGTAGCACAGGCAGGCGTGCTGGTCTGAGCCCTATGTTGACATGTCCGGACAAGTTGTTTGAGTTTGTGAAGTTGTCTGAGCTATATGTTGGCATGTCTGAACAAGTTGTTTATGAGTTCCTGAAATTGTTTTATATCCCCTGCTCTATTTAGGCAGTATTGTTACCTCAAGTGAAAGGCATTCTTTGTGGTCAGGAATTGGCTTTATGGATATACTTGTCATGGGGAGACACGCTAATTCTGTGGGTCTTTGGCCTCCATGATGAATAAGAAATTCAACATATGCCATCAGAAAAAGGCAAAGGTTTAATTAATTTAAAAAAGGTGGGGATACAGGTTGGGGGCCATCTCAAAAGGGGAGAACGAGTCTCTGTGCGTGTCCATTCTTCCAAGCGAGCAAGAGAAAGTCCGCATGCTTTCGCAGTTCTTTTATAGGAGGGGGTAGGTAGGGTTGCACAGTGGAGGGCAGGACTTCCTCTTAGTCCTCAGTTTCCCTGGCACCAGATAGGCAGTGGGGTCTGACCTTTGTCCTCCTCACCCACCCCATTTACATTAAGCATCTCAGGTGTGGAGAGGAGCCA
>PVJS01009103.1:0-13050 GCA_004027185.1 Glis glis
CAAAAAAAAAAAAAAAAAAGAAGAAGAAGAAAGAAGATCCAGGTACTTTGAAAGCAAAGAGCAAGGGTGAGTTGGGCGTGGTGCCACACACCTGTAATACCAGTACTTGGGAGGCTGAGACAGAAGGATTGCAGGTTGGAGGCCAGCCTCAGCAACTTAGCAAGGCCCTCAGCAACTTAGTGAGACCGTATTTCAAAACAAAAAATAAGCCGGGCGTGGTGGTGCACGCTTGTAATCCCACTACTTGGGAGACCGAGACCGGAGAATCCAGGTTTGTGGCCAGCCTCAGCTATTTAGTGAGGCCCTCCGCAACTTAGCAAGACCCTGCTTCCAAATAAAGAATAACAAAATAGGGCTGGGGGTGTAGCTCGGAGATAAAATGCTCCTGGGTTCAATCCCCAGTACCACAAATAATAATAATAATAATAATAAATAGGGCTGGCGGTGTAGCTCAGAGGTAGGACGCCCTTGGGTTCAATCCCCCAGTACTGCAAAAAATAAATAAAATAAAATAAAATAAAATAAAATAAAATAAAATAAAATAAAATAAAGAGCAACGTGGAACAGACACCTCTAGGGTCAAAGGGCCCTACTCCTTAACAGAAGCCACCCACGGCCACACCCAGGCCCCAAGGAGAAAGCAGATCTTGTCTTCTCAGTGGGGTGAAGAGGCAGAGACAGTCTTAACACACCACACTACAACGCAGTGTCTTCGTATCCAAATAACAGTCGACTGAGCTCAAACCAGGAGCCAGCCTGCCCCAGGCCCCCCGCTGCAGCACCCACGGCCCCCACAGCCTGGCCCTGAAGAGCTTGGCTCTGGCTACAAGTCCTGAACTCTGATGGGCCCGGATGGACATGTTATCTGGCCTCTCTGAGGTTGAGTTTCCTTATCTTAAAAGTGTGCACAACGATAGTGCCTGTCTTGGAGGGCTGCGATGAGGATTCGGAGAGAGAATAAACGCGAAGCTCTTAGCAAAGTGTCTACACATTTTCTATGTGCAAGAGTGGTGGCAGTCATCATCGTCATTACCGTCATCATCGTCACCATCACCATCATCATCATCACCACCTAAACACCTTCCTTAACTAGGGCACCGGACCAGAGATGGAGGCTTCGGGGCTGTCTATGGCAGATAGACCGGAGAGCAAGTTGGATGGCTCAGGAATGTCTCGAGGAGGCCATCCCTGCTGCCCGCCTGGAACGCTGGCTAATGCAGCTGACAAGGACCTAAAGCAGAGGCGGGAGGGGGAAACGGGGATGACTCGGGCAGTCACATTTGCCTATCAAAAACTGTACATTCACTCTGCTTTCCACGGGGACTCATGCCCTAATATGGGCCCTGCAGCTTTCTGGGTTATTTCGAGTGCATGTGATAATGACTCCAGGCTTTGCTTCTGCTGCCCCCAGAAAACTTTCCATCTGGGGAGAGGAGAGGGGGGACGGCTGGCAAAGAATGAGAAGGGCGCAGGGAAGCCCAAGGTTAGAGTAGGGCGAAGTGGGCAGAAATGGGCAAGCGACGGGGAAAGGAGGAGCAGGGGCTGGTGGCATGGGCTGACCCAGAGGCCAAGGTGAGGGGGACAGAGAGCTGGGCAGGACAAGCCAAGATCTCGAAGACACAGGTGGATACCTGACCACGCCCTCTGCCTACTGGCCACTGCCCCAGGGCAATGCTCCAGGGAAGGACAGCCTCCAGCTCCCAAGGGAGGGATTTAAGAGCAAGGCTGAGGGGCCCACAGCCTACCTCTTTGCTCATAACTCTAGAGAGAGTCCCTTTTGCATAACAGCCAAGCTGGGCTAGGGGGCCCCTGGGCTCCTTGATTTATTTATGTACTAATTATCATTCTGCCCAGCCATGGCCCGCTGACTCCAGTCTGCAGAGGGTTAACTCCAGACGAGGGGCTGGCTGGCTTTGCTTCCACTCTACCTCCATCCACTGCTCCTATCACCTACCTCCCCCACCCCCTGATCTTAGGAAAAAAAACCCATCAAAATAACTATTTTATGTCTCCAAATATGCAGATCATTTTCTTTAATGAAAGATGCTTGACGTCTCCGATCCAATTAATATGCAAATGCAGGAGAGGATTTATTTGTGACATTCTGTCTGGGTGAGAGAAAACAAAAAAGGCCTGTTAACCAAAACACTAATTGCTGTGACTGATTGTCACATATCATCATTTTCATAGGATCTCCTCCATTCCCGGCTCACAGGGAGCTTGAAACCAGGACTCACTCCACGCAGGCATCAAGGAGAAACAGGGCAACTGGCTACCTGCCAGCTCGGTCCCCTCCAGACCAGACCTGGTGTTGGGCTCGATGAGGTGGAGGGTCTGCCCAGCTCTGGGCCCACAGCGTCCACCTCCGAGGCTGCACCTCGCCACTTAGTGGCCGGCCCACAAACTTGGGAAGAGGGAGGCTCTAGTCTCTATGGGACCTGGCAGGCTGGACGGGGCTCACGAGACCTCAGCCCAGCAAACCTTCCCACCTTGGCCCAGGCCAACAGCTTTTACCACCTGATCCCACCTGCCAGGAAGCAGAGGCAGGCACCTGTTACGGGGATGCAGAGAAGGTCCAGGTGGCCTCTTTGGGTCCTCTCAGTTGCCACCCTCTCGTCTCTTGCCTCTCACACTGTGTCTTTTCCCTCAAGGTCATCACTGAGAGGCTACTTAGGGAAACTGAGGCACAATGCAGCAAGGCATCCTCGAGTCTCTGGAAACTCCTAAAGATTCCTGGACACCTGCTAAGGCTGGGCAGATACCTGTGCTTTGATCCTCTGCCACGAGACTGACACCAAAGTGGATGGGCTAGTGGTCACAGCCACCAGCTTCCCTGAGTGGCTCAGTGGGACCAAGAGGACTTGAGTCCACGGAAGTCCACAGGGCTTCCTTTTCCACCTCAGGGACCAGGGGAGGGGAGTGAGGTGACGGGCACCCTATTCCCAAAGACCAAGGGGGAATGAGCAGGTAAAGGCATGTCTTGCTCGAGATATTTAGTAAATGACAAGAACCTTCTGGGTGCCATGTAGTTCCAAACCGAAGGTCAAGGGGTGATGGAAGATTCCAGAAGGCAGCCTTCCTTCCCACATAGGGGCTGGGGGTGAAGGGTCACTTCAGGGCACTGTCCTGGGTGCTCAAAGAAGGCCTCTTCTACCTTCCTGTCACCTCTCTAGAACTCCTCTGGTTGGGGAGCTAGGTGGGCAAGGCCCATTGTTCACCAGGCTCCCTGGGCCTTGCCATGGGTGCTGAGCCCCAGCCGAGGGCACACTGAGGGGCTCTGCATCTTGCAGGAAGACATGGAGGAACTCCAGACACAGAGGAACTGCTAAGCAACAGGCATGCGGGGAGCCCCAATGTAGACTGGCCGGGGGCTCCACGTCTGGCCACAGCGGGCAAGATGGCGGAAGATGACCGCGTTTCACTTGACTCCCCTCTCCAACATGCGCGTCTCTTTCCCCAGCCCAGCTGCCTCCCTCGGGCACCACCACAGGCCTCCTAGAAGAGCTGGCGCCAGGGCAGCATGGGGCAGACACTCTCCCCCCAAAAAGGCCTGCCCCCGCACCCCAAAAACAGGCTCAGCAGGATGCCGTGCGGGGGAGCTTGGAAGCCTTCCGGGAAGAGCGCAGCCCTGGCACCAGTCCCGCCGGGAAGGAGGTGAGCTGGGTCTGCCACTCTGTCTGCCGCTCACCTGACTCGCGCCCACGGTGGCTAAGCACCAATGGGGTGTGCGTGGGTGCAGACGGAGGCGCGCATCATGGCGCCAGGAGCCAAGGGAGGAAGGCAGGCGGCTGGGCGTGGCAGCAGGTTGGCTGGTCAGCTGTAAGCTGGCATGGGAAGGCCCCACCCGCCAGTGTGGATGGTGGGTGGGCAGGGGGACGGGAGGAAGAGTCCTCATCATAACATCAAGCCCGTCTTACCCAGCCCAGAGGCACCCACCTCCCCCTCGCCTGTCTGCTACCATTGGCCAAGCGGGAGGAGACAGGCATGGCTCCTGCTTGGCTTGTGCCCACCCTGTGGGGACACACCGCAGAGCTTGCGGGGCACTGGGTACAGGGCGCAATGCTACGCTCTCACTGTGCCATGATTTAGAACCCCTTTAAAACTAACCCATCTGTCCATTAAAACTGCCCATAAAACAAGGGAGCGGGTGGCTGTGGCTCTGAGCAGTCTAGTAAAGCCAGACGCCTGCGCCACCCCAGGGCCTCACCCTTCCCTCCCCTGGTGCCCGGCCCGGGGCAGCATAGGTCTCGCTGGACACGGTGAGGTTGGGTCCGGCTAGACCAGCTTACTGACACCAGGGAGGGAGGCCTTGTGCTTTACAGGTGCCCCGTCACGGCCCAGATGGAAGGCTTGGACCCCGGGGCATCAAATTAGCAGCCGAGGCTGGAAGCTCACTCCTCCGTGACTCTTCCTTGGCCCTGTCTCCCACTTTCTTTTCACCATGGTAAATGTTCTTTGGGACTGGGTGCCTAGGAAACTCACCCACATGTTGCATTTCCCCCCCAAATCCCTGCTGCAAATCCCCACCACCTGGGCTTCATGCACCCCAACCCCAGAGCCCTCTCTCCCTTGATCCTTAGGGTTCTTCCCAAGTCCAAAACTCATCATCAGGGTTGACACCAAGCTCACGCCCAATCGCTAGCATCTGCCCAAGTCTCCCAGGAATCTTCAGGTTCACGGTGGGCCAAGTCGAGTTGCCCAAATCCCAGACCTGATAACTCTTATACCATGAGACACGTCTGGAGAAGGTGGAGGAGTCCTCCACAACTCTGTCAAAAGGGGGGTAAGCCTGATGCCACTCCAGCTTTAAAAATATCCCACATACAGTCCACGGGGTCAGAGTAAAGGCCACGTGGCCAGAGCTGGACTATAAATAACCAGCAAATCGTTTTCCAAAGCCGCGGCCCCTCCCCAGCACCAAGAACCTTTCCGAGGAAATCAAAGTGAGCACAACTGTTACCAAGTCACTACTAAAATATTTACCAGCCTGGCGAAGTGCCGAAGGTGCTTGGCACCGAGTGTTTGCTTATTTACAAGGCTGTTTTAAAGGGTAGAAAGCAAAATAAGGTAAACTGAGCTATTAAACCGAGGGGCCAGGTGGTACCTACCAGCTGCCAGCTGTCCCAGGCTCGACAGGAGCTAGATCAGCACTAGCTGATTCCTCCAAAACGGGTCAGGAAAGCGAACAGCGAGGCTCTGGAGCTCAGGGATAACCCCTAGCAGGTGGGAGGGCCCCGGAACCTGAGCAGAGAAATTCAGAGAGGTGCTTCTCGCCCGCCACCACACCAGCCGTCTCCAGCGTGAGCGCACAGCTGGCCTGGGCTTCTGCATGCTCACACAGAGGGCAACCTGGGCACGGTCGATCCACAGGCAGGAGGGAAGGGCCCTAGGGCGGGGGGTAGGCCAGGAAAGGGGAGGCCCAGGGGAAGGCAGGCAGTGGGGGCTGGCCAGGATCCTTAGAGGGAGACAGAAGGGGGACATACGGGACCTGGAGGGGAGAAGGCACTTGAGTTTTCTCTTCCTCCTCTTGCTTTGAAGTTTCCTTGTGGTTTGAATTTAATTTTGATTTTCTCAACTTTAGCAGATTGAAGTTGAAATAACCTACAAATTACTTAATGTGTTGTAAATCTGGGGGAATTCAGGAGTAATGGGGACCACATGTTGGCTGGGGAGGGAGCCCACAGAGGATCGGGGGAGCTGGGGGGGTGGCCCTCGCACACCCACAGGTGGCTGTCCCAGGCATGAAGCTGGGTGCCCCCGCTCTTCCCCCCCAGGGAGGGGGCTCAGGCTCCCCTAGGGGTGGGGGTGGGATTCCTGAGCTGGCCCGGGAGCCCTGGGCAGACACAGCGAGAAAGTGTTAAGACCGTGGACTGACCAAGTCGCAGCCCGGGGCCGCCTGGCGACCGGGGCCGCTGGGCAGCCAAGTAGGCCGTGCGCCAGGCGTCTGCCAGGCCCCTCCACAGCGCCAATGCCAAGGCCGCGGCCAGCCCGCTGCGTGCGTGTGGCTGTCAGCTGAGCCCCCGCCGCACGGCTCCCCCTCCCGCCCGCCCTCTTCCGCAGACTTCTCTCAAGTACTGAGCCATATGGTTCTAGTTAAGCTCCATATTTTTCCTTGTCGATTGAAGAGACACACTTTCGTCTTTGCCAGACAGTTTGCAGATTGCTCTGTTGGCTCAATTTCTTATTGGATTTCTCAAAAAACCTGACATTTTAAATTAATTTACAGCCACAACAAAAAGAGTTCAGAATTTTAATGGTGTTGTAAGTAATTTTTAGGTAATCCACTCCAGATTTTGATATTAACCTTTGAAACTGGAGTTCATTCAGCTACTATGTTACAATACACAGTCAGTCTCCAGGCCTGGGGGAGGCCGGTGGGGGGAGAGGCAGGAGCCGGGTCTGGGAAGCCCTTTTTTTTTTTTGCTAGGAAACCCCAGAGAGGATGGTGCTGGGCAACCCTGGACAGGTGAGTGACAGAGAGTGACAAGGGGGTGGGAGGGGAGGGCACGGTGCCTTAAGATAGCAGGGCAGGTGGTAGAGGTCAATGTGGGGCAAGAGAGCCTGCAGAATGTTCTAGAAGGGAGGGCTCAGCAGGGGCAGCATCCTCAAGGTCCCTCAGTAGCAAGAACAGGTTGAGGCTCTACCTCAGTGCTCTGGGAAACAGTAACAATAGTCATAATAATGTTGACAGCTGATGCTGGCTGGGCATCTCTGTAGGCAGGCCCCCGTGTCAGGTGCTTCACAGACATGAGCTCACTGATGCCTCAAACCATCTACCGGCTGGGTGCTATCTCCCCAGCACCACCGCCACTAATCGCTAATTTTGTTTTGTTTTATAGTACTGGGGACTGAACCCAGGGGCATTCTACCTCTAAAAGACACCCTCTTTTATTTATTTTATTTATTTATTTTTTTTTTTGCAGTACTGGGGATTGAACCCAGGGGCATTCTACCTCTGAGAGACACCCCATCCCTATTTTTTACTCTTTATTTTTTGAAACAGGGTCTCACTAAGTTGCAGAGGGCCTCACTAAGTAGCCGAGGCTGGCCGTGAACCCGGATCCTCCCATCTCAGCCTCCCAAGTACTGGGATTACAAGCGTGCACTACCATGCCCAGCCCTCTTTTATTTTTGACTTTGAAACAGGGTCTTGCTAAGTTGCTGAGGCTGGCCTCAAACTTGCAATCCTCCTGTCTCAGCCTCCCAAGTCCTGGGATTACAGGTGTGTGCCACTGGGCCTGGCTTAATTGCTGATGTTTGTCGAGGGCTGACCATATCCCAGGCAGAGTGAAGCCCTTCTTAGATCCTACCTCATTCGATGGCAACAGAAACCCTATAAGAGAGACATGTTACTGACATCCCTGTTGACCGAGGGGAAATGAGGCCAGGAGAGGGGAATTCATGTCCTCTGGCTTTGGGGCTACTGACCGACAGCCAGTGCTCTGGACACCGTCTTTCTCAACCCACTCCGTTTCTCCTTTCACAAAATGCTACAGAATCCTCATCGCCATCATGGGTCCCTCTTGCTGGAGCTGGAGGGGAGGTACGGTCCTCCGGGCAGGCTGGGCTTCGGCCTTGCGCTCCCTCGGCTGACCTTAAGGCCGCGTGCCAACCCGGCTGGAGGAAACTCCGGGCATGGGAAGGCGGCCCTCGCCAGCGTCTTTACTAGGCTCTGGCGCTGCTCGGCCCTGCTCGGGTGCCGTGCCAGCTGACTACACCAGCGGATTGCTCGCATTCCTTTCCTGAGGGAGCTTCCCAGGGAACCCAGGAAAGGAGATGCAAAGATGAGGCCCCGCCAAGGCCACTCCAGTCCCTGGAGGGTCCCCCTGCCAACAGCCGCACAGGGGGCTGCAGGGAGGCCGGGGGAGGCTGCACAGAATCCCAGGAGTCCTCCTTGGGCTGCTCTAGTCTTGGAGGAGTTGGTCCAGGAAGTGGGTCGGCTCCTGTCAGCCCACTGAGATGCCACTCAGTGGCACTGTACGGCGCTCCTGGCCAGCTCCCCCACTGCTAAAGCTGGGACGTAGAGGAGGGGTTTGGGAACAGGCAACCAGAGAGGCCTCTCTGTTTATTGGAGGTGAGCAGAGCATGCGAGCGTGCGTCCCTACTCTTTACCCTGGAAAGAGTAGGGACAGAGGGAGAGGGAGGGGTGCGGGAGAGCCGGGCAGACACGGGGAGCGGCCACAGTGAGCAGGTGCTGCGGAGGCATGAGGCACCTGTCGCGGGAGCCCGGCCCGCAGCCCCTGGAACCACGTGCTCTGGCCGGGTCACCGTTCATCCACCCATTCATTCATAACCATCCACGTTTGCTATTCTGGGTGCCAGCTTTGTGCAAGGCCTTGGAAGTCCAGGAAAAAAACCCTCTCGCCTCACCCAAACTCAACAGATTCAGGCACCTGCAGGGCCCCGGCGGTCCAGCACTGCCCAACAGCACCCGAGCTGATCCTGCCCTGATGCCTACTCTTTGAAAGGGTCTGGAAGCTTCTCAGGTTCTGCAGCCTAGAATTCCCATCCTCGATACCACTCAGGCCTCACGCCGAGTTCCTAGACTCCAAGGATGAGAACACACTTCCCCAAGGTGCCAGGAGCCACGAGAGGAACTTGTGTCCTTTCAACATTTCCAGAGAGAAAAGCATCTGCATGATAGATTTCTGGGTGCTGAGCGGTGAAGGCTGGGCCAGGAAGCCGGCCTTCGCCTCCTTCCAGATCAGGGGCATCAGAAGGGCCAGGCGGCAGCTGCCAGGGCTGCCCACAGCCCGTGCCCAGACTGCGCAAACCTGGGAACCTGTGGAGCCCCTGGCTAGCTGCCAGACAGCATGTATGAGTGTCAGGGGGCGAGGTAGGGGGAGAGCTCAGGCTTGCCATGCCCCGGCACCGGGCCAACACGCGGAAGGTTGAACTCACCCCGGGCGCGATGCCACGTGCCCAGGAACCGGGCATCTGCTGGCACGGCAGCACGTGAAGAACAAGGGGTCCCACCACCGCCTGCCACCCCCGCCCCCCTCCTCACGTCACGATGGTAGGTCTGCTCCTTCCCCACATGGCACTGAGGATGGGGGCCCTCAAGTGTCCCCTTTGGCACCATGCCCACCACATACTGTGGGCTATCCCCATTGGCACCGGGCCACACATGGAAGGACTCAGACACCCGCTGGACCCGAGCCAGGCTCCGAATGGCTCTCCCTGCTGGCTTGAGGCCATCAACTGGGCACCTCTGGGTTTGGGCCCATGGTAACATCGATTTACAATACTGGCCATTGGGACTGCCTTCCGTCCCACTCAGCCTACGGATAACCATGTTCCATCATTTTATGGACCACGGGAAAGCGTTAGGAGTCTTCCCACCATCAGTCGCAATGTACAAACTACATGTGAAAATATTTAAAATGAGCGTCCTTCCTCTCCGGTCAGACAATCCTGTCCAACTGATTAAATTTTCATGTGTGTTCCAACGGAGCAAGCGCACCCCAGAAACTTTTCTGAATTGTTTCCCTCCCCAGTTGTCTCCTGGCCTCTCGCGCTCTCTCGCCAACTCTTTCTTTCTTGGCTTCTTCTTCTTTTTATTATTATTATTTTATTTTTTATTTCCCCCTCTTGGTCAGGTTAAAGCGCTCCTGAGGGGTGATTGACGGGGGTTGCCATGGAGACCTCAGCTTGAAAAAAAGCCTCGTTAGTTGCCAACTCTGTGTGTTGTTGTTTTACAACTGTGACCGACCGTCACATGAGAGGGGGGACAGCTGGGGGCCGGGCAGCACAAAGGGGAATGGCTTTTTAATGGAGTGCCTGGCCGGCGCTTGAAGACTCAATAAAGAGTTGCTGGTGAGTCCCCTCGCTGGGCTGGGCCCAGCACACGGGGGCGGACACCCTTTGTTCCACAGGAGCTGGGATGGGAAAGTTGGGAAAACCAGCCGCTGAGAGGTGAAAACAAGAGGCCTACCCCCCCACTCACCGGACAGCTATTTTCTCTCACTCTCAGGGTGCCGGGATCGAGGGGACAAAACCCAGTGTCTTGGACAGGCTGCCATGCTGGGGGAGGCGGCTGGGAGGCAGCTGGGGGAGGGGGGCCGAGAGGGAGGCTGCAGGGAGGAGGAGGGGGCAGGCCTGCCTTTGGCTCCATGGCCCTCAGCGTGAAGGCAGGTGGCCGATGGGAAAATGGGCCCGCAGGGTGGGGGGCAGCGAGAACCCAAGCTTAAGACGGGTCTGAGTCCTAACGGGGCAAGATGGCCGCAGAGCTCTTCACACTGTGAGCTAGGAGAACTCGTGTGTCCATCCATGGGGAGCATCTATAGACACGGACTGCGTGGCGGCCAGGCCCAGGCGGCTCCGCTGAAGACTCTCTATCCCCGTTATCTCTTTCCACTGAAGCTTCAGTGGGCAATGCCCCGGGCAGGGCCAGGGGCCCAGGAGAGGGGCTGAGCCAACGACATGGGCCTTCCCCATGGAGGAGACCAAGGGCCAGAGCCCCGAGGAGAGAGAGAGAGAGAGATCAGGGCGGCTGAGGGCCTCTGGGGGTTCCCAGGACCCTTTCAGGAGCCCCAGAAAGCCGAAGCTAGTTTTATAACAATCCCTTGTTGGAATGTGCCTTTTCCCATGTGGTGACATCACACTGATGTCATGGAACTACTGGCTCCCAGGAACAAATCATAGCAGCGTGAGCAGCCCTGTGTCCTCCAGTCCCATGTGCTTTCAGCTCAAATACAGTGAAAATAATACATATATGTAATATGTTATATGTAATATATCAGGTATATGTATATATGTGTGTAATATATCATATATGTATATATATATATATTTTTTTAATGTCCCTAGCTGGGTGTGGTGGCACACGCCTATAATCCCAGTACTTGGGAGACTGAGACAGGAGGACTGCAGGTTTGAGGACAGCCTCAGCAACTTAGCAAGACCCTGTTTCAAAATAAAAAATAAAATAGGTTTGGGGATGTAGCTTGGAAGTAGAATGCCTCTGGGTTCAATCCCCAGTACCACAAACACGCGCGCGCGCACACACACACACACACACACACACACACAAATGTCCTCAATGAAACTATAAATATCATTAATTTTTATGAAATCTTGGCCCTTATGTACATGTCTTTTTTTTTTTTTTGGTACTGGGGATTGAATCCAGGGGCATTTTACCTCTGAGCTATGCCCCCAACCCTTTTTATTTATTTATTTTTTGGAAACAGGGCCTCACTAAGTTGCTGAGAGTCTCACTAAATTGTGAGGCTGGTCTCAAACCTACAATCCTCCTGTGTCAGCCTCCCAAGTACTGGGGTTACAGGCATGTTCCACTGTGGCCTGTCTTCCTTCCTTCCTTCCTTCATTCCTAGAATTGAACCCAGGGGCATTCTACCTCTGAGCGACACCTCCAGCCCTATTTTATGCTTTTATTTTGAAACAGGGTCTTGCTAAGTTGCAGATGGCCTCACTAAGTTGCTGAGGCTGGCTTTGAACCTGCGATCCTCCCGTCTCAGCCTCCCAAGTACTGGGATTCCAGGCGTGCACCATCATGTGCGGTGAGTATGTATCTTTTTAAGATTCTAAGGGAGGGAGGCATTCTTCTGTTACCAACTCAAGTCCAGTGCCTGGTCAAGGAAATGACTTGTGTGACTTGAGTGGGAGGCAGAGTGACGTTAAGTGACGTTCTTCACTTAACGTCATTTTTACCTGAAAGAGCCCCAGCCCAATACCCTATGATGCTTCATGTTTGAGTACTTGGCAGCTGTTTTCTTTAACGTGACCAAAGCGAGCCTCCTGCCACTTCAAGGGAAAGAGCCAAACAATTTCTGTCGCCAATGACAAAACTCTGAGCTCTCCGGTGAAAATGAGACTTTTGGAAAACTTGTGTCTGCTGCAGTGACTTTGAGGCGTCCCAGGACTCAGCAGCTTTTAGGATGAGATCCGCGATGATACTAAAGAGTGTATTTGAAAAATAGCGTGCAATGAAGTGTGTCAACATTTGGAAGATCTGCGTGCCTCAGTGGGCCAGTTTCTTTTTTCCAAATGACCACATGCAAGGTTATGAAATTTGGGAACGAGTCATTTCAAGCATGAGAAAGACCGATGGGTTTTACTATAATGGGGTACGCAAAGTTCACTGAGGTGGCCTTGGGTTCTACTCTGCAAGTAAACTTTGGGAAGCCACCACTTGTTGAGTTTTGGTGTAGTATCAAAGAAGAATAACTGCAACTATCTGCAAAGACTGTGCAAATACTCCTCCCTTTTACACATGCGTTGAAAGCCGGATTTTCTTGATTGCTTTCAACCAAAACAACCTTTCAGAAAGGACGGAGCAAAAAGCAGACAAGAGAATCCAGCCATCCTCTCTTAAGTCTGACATCCAAGAAACTTGCAAAAATGGAAAGCAACACCAATCTTCTCAGTAAAATTCTGTTTTGGAAAGTAGTTAATTCGCATAAAAATATGTTCTTTATGGTAATGTAATGGACTTATTATTGTTATTATTATTGTGTGTGTGTGTGGTACTGGGGATTGAACCCAGGGGCACTGTACCTCTGAGCTATACCCCCAACCTTTTTTAAATTATTTTTTTTTTAAATTTTGAAACAGGGACTCACTAAGTTGCTGAGTCTAACTAAATTGCTGAGGCTGGTCTCAAACCTGCAATCCTCCTGTCTCAGCCTCCCAATGTGCCACTGTACCCGGCTTTAGGGTTTCCTTCCTTCCTTCTGGGGTTACAGGCATGTGCCACTGTGCCTGGCTTTAGGGTTTCCTTCCTTCCTCCCTTCCTTCCTTCCTTGTTCCCTTCCTTCCTTCCTTCCTTCCTATACTGAGAATTGAACCCAGGAGCATTCTACCTTTGAGCTACACCCTCAGCCCTTTTTACGTTTTTGTTTTGAAACAGGGTCTCGTTAGGTTGCTGCAAGTCTCACTAAGTTGCTGAAGCTGGCCTCGAACCTACGATCCTCCTGTCTCAGCCTCCTAAATACCGGGATTACAGGTGTGTGCCACCAAGCCCAGCCAGTTTTTTTAATTAATTAATTAATTTTGTGGTACTGGGGATGGAACCCAGGGGCATTCTAC